>CM077222.1:1012500-1065000 GCA_039654775.1 Spinibarbus caldwelli | reverse complement strand
ATTGCACAATGATGAAAAACAAACGCTAATGGCATAAAATAAAAGAACTTTCAAAAACACATTTAGAATCCAATTTAATCATCATGTGGACAGTTAATGTGCTTATGCCTCTCACACTGCAAATAATATTTCTTTCCCAAATATTTTCCAAAAACTTCAAAGTTTACATTATTGGTATTGACCTTTTAAATCATTTCATGTGCTTTTATGACATTCTGAATTAGTTTGTCTCTATTAAAAAAACAAAAAAAAAAAAACTTTTATTTTGATTATTAAAAGAACATACGCTCTACTTCAGCCCAAGTTATTTACAAACAAAAATATGAATTAAATTAAGCTAAAATTAAACGCTGATGTATTTAAAGTTACTGTTAGGAAGTACATTTATGCATTCGTATGATTTTTACTGGCTTTACTACAGTGAGTGACATCATTTGGCACCGTAATCGTAGACAAATCCAATAATAGAGAAATAAGACTCTGTCATTTATTTAAAATCATATCTGGGAAGAAAACCCAACATTAGCCAAACAGTGTGGTTTGCATCTCACAGGATCACAACGCTAGCGCCGCATCTCTTTCACAGAAAAAGAGCCGTTTCCATCCTGCTCTACTGTAGGGTTAGTTAGCCGTTAGTCCTCCGACAGGACCGATTATCCCGTGCAGATCATACAGTTCTTCAGCGTTTAAGCTATAAGCAGCCAGAACATGATGAGGAGCGCCACGAACAGAAAAAGGCGCGACAGGAACTGCTCATCCGCGTGCTGAGGGGTTCCTGGAGCTGCTGTCGAGACACAAACAGAGAAAACAGGCTCAATACATCAACACTGCTCTTTAACAAAGCATCACTCTTTTACAGTTCACAAAAAGTACCATCACAGCTCAAGACAATTACTCCACAGCTGATAAAAACATCACAATAATCCACAGCACTCCAGTCCATCAGTTAACATCTGGAGAAGACAAAAGCTGACACAAATCCAGCATTAAGACGCTTTAAACTAGTCCATAATCCATAATAACTCTTCCTCCAGTGAAAAAGTGCATCTCCTGTTGTCTCTCACATCAAAATCCAGCCACATATTTGTTTAGAGCTGTTTTAAACGCTGCTTGTGCAGATTTCTCTCCTGATTCAGACCAGAACACTTTTTCACTGGAGGAAGCGTTAATGTTAATGATGAAACATCTTAATGATGGATTTGATGCATCTCTCGGTTAAACTTTAGAAGTATAAACCGTTTTATATTAAATCATTTATTTCCATCAATCAGTTCCAACAGTCAAATACGGTTCAATGAATCAGTTCAAAACTCTGAGACTTTGCAGCTAAACTAAAATGCTTAAGTAAAAATATATGCTGGTAAATACAGCTGTTTATTTATAATAGTGCATAAAGGTGATTCTATAATTGCAGGTGCATATAGTTATTTTTTCAAATGGTTACATTTTTTATTATTTTAATAATTTGTTATTATGAATTACAAGATGTTAGAGTCAATAACAATATAATAATTTGTGTAAAAAGTAGATCAAAATCATGATTTCGTTGTCTGAATTAGTCAGTGCAATTTTTCCATCATGCATCATGTAATCAAAATATTTGATTGTACTTTTCTTTTTGTAATATTTCATTCATTTTATTTATAAAAGCCCTAAGTACTCATTTACTTACTTCTATAATATTACATTGTTTAAAAATAACTTTTTTCTTATAAAAACGTGTGTCCATAAATCTTGCGTCAACTCTGTTACCATACCATATTTTGTCTTTAAATTGGTGGAATTATCTCCCACAACTGTGTAAGAGACAGGAAGTGATGTCACTTTCCCTCACTGATAAGATCTGAAGCACTGAAAAGTCTGTGTGCTCTCTCTGAGAAAATATTTTAATCTAAAAAAAGTTCTTACTTCAAGAGATATTTTGAAGAACGTCAACACTGTTACCACAATATCAAAAGGAAAATTAACCCACACATTTGGGTTATTTAAAGGTCTTTTAATCTTGATTTCATTAGTGCCATGTGCTTTTAGTATTTATGATAGCAAGTGGAGTTTTTGGTAAAAATAAAATAAAATAAAATTGTCAATTCTGTTACCGTCAAACTCTGTTACCAAGGTAGAGTAACAATGCTGACAACAGTGTAACAGAATTGACAGTCCACCGGATAATTCTGTTACTTTACAATTCTGTTACTTAAAGGGTCAACTCTGTTTATGAACTATTTTCACAAAAAAACAATGCAATTGTTGTTTAAAATCTCAAACATTACTGAGATATCATGCACCCTTATAATATTTCATTTTTTTTTTTTTTTACTGGATATTGTTTATAATACATTTTCAGATGAAAATATTTGCTCCAAGTGGACAATTCTGTGAAGAGACATGTATTTTTATTTTAATTTTTAAGGTGTGCATAGGTGAAATATTATCTCAGTTCCTAATGTTGGAATGTAAGGACTGTTTGTCTAATGATACAAGAAGGATTTTTACTTGTATGATTTATTGTTATTTCTACACATTGCCTAATTTGTTTGTAACAGAGTTGACAAACAATACCATAAAGATTTCTGGTTTTTCATTAAAAGTAAAAAAAATAAGTAACTTGTGTTTGGCAAGCACTGAATTATTAAAACTAAATATATTTTCAATAAGATACTGGAAAGAAGTGAACATTTTTTTTTTCTTAACTTTATGAAATGCCAAATGTATCTCCAATTATAGAATCACTCAAACATAAAAATAATTAAAGTTAGGATAAACCAGATATTTTCTTCTGTGTTGTGACGTACATCTGAGTGCAACAGATTATTATTAAAGAATAAATGTGGGGCGGGGCTTGGTTCTGTGCATCAGTTGTTGGTTGGATGTTGAGATAGGGGCGTGGCTCTCAAAAATGTATGTAGATGAGCTTAAGCTTGCAGGGGCGGAGCTTAAGAGACTAAACGATTGGAGAAGTTCTGCATATGGCATGTTCACAGAAAGATGGAGTTATGGAGTGTTCATTAAACATTTCAAAGTCAAAAAAAGAAAAGAAAAAAGAAACATGCACGGATTAATTGTTCATAATAAAATCTTTTCTTTTGATTCAGTGAAAACATTTGAAAACAGTCCTACACTTCCCCAATCATTTCTTCAGGCCAGTATTTTTCAGGCGGTTCAGCACACACCTGGAGGCGGTCGTCCGTCATTGATATTAAACGCTGTAGCAAAGATCCCGAAAGGAAAAGCCCCGATACCGAAAGACATCTGGAAGCCTCCATCGCCGAAGCCAAAGCCCTGAAACCCCTGCAAACACACACAACACTGCGTTATATTACACTTACATTAGATTATTAGCTATGAAAGAAATTTAATTTACATCATTTGTGTCATTCCAAACTTTTCTTTCATTTCTGGAACATGAAAGATTACTAAATAAATAAATTTAAGAATTGTTTATATATCAAGAGTTCATCTGCAAAAACAGACAACTCTGTTTTTAAAAATTTTCAAAAAACATGTTTTTTTAAATTGTGCATTCCAATTAATCTCAATCAAACTCCAGTCGGGTTATTTTGATCAGGTAAAAAATAACTAACAAATACAGCTAACACAATAAAAACATAACGTAATAAGTATCACTTTTTATTTATCCTCTTATTACTTGATTCACTTCTGTTTCAATTTTTATAATCATTTCTTACTTGTATGTTTGGCTCAGTGTTATTTTTTTAGGATTACTGTTAAACTAATGTAGTTTGATTTGTATGTGTTATCTATTTTAATTTTAGTTACAGTTGTAGTAATGTTTGTCATTTTATTAGTTTTTTTATTATGTCTGTATATGTTATTTATTAAGTTTTAGTTTTATTTAATTTGAGTTATTTTAGTACTTCAACAAACTAAATGGAAATTAAATAATATTGTATTTATGGATATGCGTGTGTGTGTGTGTGTGTGTGTGAAAGTGAAAGTGAAGTGACATGTGGCCAAGTACGGTGACCCATACTCGGAATTTGTGCTCTGCAATTAACCCATCCAAAGTGCACACACACAGCAGTGAACACACACACACCGTGAACACACCCCCGGAGCAGTGGGCAGCCATTTTATGCTGCGGCGCCCGGGGAGCAGTTGGGTGCCCTTGAGCACCTCAGTCGTGGTATTGAGGGTGGAGAGCACTGTACACTCACTCCCCCCACCTACAATTCCTGCCGGCCCGAGACTCGAACCCGCAACCTTTAGGTTACGAGTCCAACTCTCTAACCATTAGGCCACGACTTCGTGTGTGTGTGAGTGTGTGTGTGTGTGTACATACACGTACTTGTTTTTGGTGTTTGGCTTAGTTTTATGTTAGAACCATTATTACACTCTTATACCTTTTGTTCTCTTAATATTTTGAATTGTTTGTAGCTTTATTTTGTTTTCATTTAAATGTTAAGTTTAGGAATTGTGTCATGCATTTGTCATTTTTATTTAATTATTTTTTTAATGTGTGTGTATATATAGTATTTATAAAGTTTTAGCTTTTAGTTTTGGATCAGTTTTAGTTGTTTTAATACTACAATTGATTGTTTCTGTTGTCCTCATTTGTAAGTCACTTTGGATAAAAGCGTCTGCTAAATGAGTAAATGTAAATGTGAGTAAATGTAATAAAAAACATGATTTATGAAAAACCGAGTTATCTGTTTTTGCAAATAAACTTTTCATATAATGATAAAGAAATGGCACTGACAAACTCCAAAATTACAAAAAAAAAAAAAAAAAAAAAAAATTCAATTTAAGTTTATTTGTATAGGACTTTTCACGATACAAATCAATACAAAGCAGCTTTACAGAAAATTTTAAGTTTCTACATTATATTTAGAAGTAGGTTATTAGTGGTGACTATGGCAGAAATGTACAGTAAGAATCATGCAGTTAGTTACAAATTACACGTAATTTTCACTATTAACTGCAATGATTATATGTTGCGATTAAGCAAGATTTCTGTTTACAGTCACTGTATGAATACGAGCAGCGTGAACATTCTGCTAAACGTCTCCGTTTGTGTGCCACTAACAAAACAACGCCATACGAGTCATGAGAGCGAATAGATGACGACTGCATTCTCATTTAGAGGAAAACTAGTTTTTTTAATATTTGCATACTATAAACGAGTTTTATCATGATAAATAATCCTTATGCAAGACCTTCAGGAGTTGAGAGAGAGCAGGACGTGATGCAATCTTAATGGTCAGATGTTGTCATCGCGGCGCTGAGCTCTTTCCAGCTTCTGTCCACAGAGACGGCCTTAATAAGCCCCGGCGGGACGCTCGTTTGACTAATGAATTACCTACAGGCCGTCATCCATGAAACGGTTTCATCACAAACGTCTTGTGCAATGATCCACGCCACATTGCAAACGCTTTTAGGAGCTTTGATGGTGTATACGTTTCAAAAAGTGTGAATGGTCATTGTGTTTGTTTTTTAATTTTTACTCAGAAATTGATAGTAAATATCACAAAAAAATTACAAAGATATGGCATTAAATTAAACAAGCAATTTTGAAGTAGAAAGACTGAAATAATCTGTTTTGTTTACAGCTTCAAAAAGCATTTTGATAAAAAAAAAAAAAATAGAAAAGCTTATGAACCTACTTATATTGAGTAATAATGAAAGTAATTGTCAATATGCAGCTAGTTTATTGTGAGAGAGAAGATTATACTCACGCCACGGTTCTCTGGTTCTGGACGCTGTCCTTGTGGTCGTGGAGGAGTCCTCTCTCTGAAAACAAAGGAAAATTCACTTTATGTCTTATATTTCAATCAGTGGTGTTCTGGTGTGTATATATATATATATATCACAAGTCAAATCACATTCATTTCTACAGCGGTTTATACAACACAGATTGATTCGAGGCAGATTTACGGTAAACAACAGGAAAATAAACTGCTAATGTTGTAAAATTCATCAAATATGAAATTCAATTTCAGCTGTCAAGCAGCTCTAAAGAAGACAATAGAGTTGTTATTCAGATCAGTTGCAGTGCCTGTGTTGATTAATCATGTAATGAATTCAATTCCGTGTTACTTTAGTATCGTTGAGATACTATTATAGTTTAATTAATATTTTGAATGAATTAAATTTGCTTTTGTTTTCATTTTACTTAAATTTAGTAATTTTGTTGTGTGTTTGTCATTTTTATTATTATTATTATTTTTAAATATGTCTGTATTTATTCAGTTTTACTTTTTTTTTTTTTAGTTATTTTTGATTTTTTTTTTTTTTTAGATTTTAGCACAAGTTAAGACTAAATTAAATTAAGAAATGTTTCATTGGCAATTAGCTGATATAATTGTTTTTATATTTTGTTTCAGTTAGCATTTATTTTATTTCAATTAACAATGCTTTTTTAATGATTTGAATTTTAGTTGTAGTTTTAGTATTAGTTAACTATAATAACTCAGGTTAAGGAAATTAAGGGAAATATAAATAAATAAATAAATAAATAAATAAATAAATAAAGATTAATTGCATGCAGAATAAAAGTTTTTGTTTACATAATGTGTGTACTGTGTATATTTATTACGTATATATAAATACACAAGCATGTATATATTTCAGCAAAATATGTTATGTTTATGTATTAAATGTACTTATATATAATTTAAATTATATGAACAAATATATACACATGTAAATATTTTCAAAATATGTACAGTATGTGTGTGTATTTATATATACATAATAAATATACACAGTTCACACACATATATTATGCAAACAAAAACTTTATTTTGCATGTGATTAATGGTTTGACCGCACTGGACGGTGGACGGTGAGCTGTACCTGGGGTCCTGCTGGCCGGTGCTGCCTCTGCCGTACAGCGGGATCACTTTATCCCGACTGATGCCGGCCTTACACACGGGACACACCTGTCTGTTGGGCCTGGTCTCCAGCCACTGCAAACACACACAGACACACGGTCAGGTGACTCATACAACGCTCACGTCACAGGATCATCATTACTGAACACTTACCTGATGCAGACATGGCCAGCTGGAGGAGATCCAGACAGAGGAGAGAAAACAGAGCAGTTATTACACAGTCAGCTTTCCTGAGGGTCTCATGAGCATCGGTCAGCAGGGTCTCACCAGAAGAGGTGTCCGCACAGACTGATGACAGCGTCTTTGGACGTGTCCAGACAGATGTTGCACTCAAACGTGCTGTCTTGAGTCGCGCCGCCGCCGCCGCTGCTCTCTCCGGCCGTCTGTCCATTCGCTGCTGAGCTCTCACTGGCCGCTGCGCTGGCCATTCTGCATTCACCTCGATGACCTCAGCGCATACAAAACCTCCTCAGAAACACAGCAGAAACTCATGCATTAAACACACACACAGAAGGATTCTAGTCATACAGATTTGTGCATATATATATATATATATATATATATAGTAATTTAATTTTAGTTAGATTTTAGTTTGTGGTGTTTTTTTTTTCACTTTTGTAATTTTTATTAGATTTAAAACAAAAAAAAAAGTTTATATAGTTTTTATTCACTTCTGTTTCAGTTTTAATTATTTTATTAAACCAAGATGAACTAAATTGAGAATTGTAATTTCAGTATTTTATTTTCCTTTAATTGAATCTCAGTTAAGGCTTTTTCATTATTTTTTAAAAAAAAAAAGTTTTAATTTGAGCTTTAACTATAAAAACCTTGAAAAATATACACACACACACACAGTACATATATATATATATATATATATATATATATATATATATATATATATATATATATATATATATATATATATATATATATATACACACACACACACACATTTGCTATTATAGTTAATAATGTATAATATGCATATATATATACACAGTATATACTCACATGCAGACAGCCTACATGACAAATGTATTTTTTTTATGTTTATAGTTTTTATTCATTTCTGTTTCAGTTATAGTTATTTTAGTACACCAAGTTGAACTAAATCCAGAATTGTAATTTATTTCAGTATTTTTATTTTATTTAATTTAACCGAATTTAATCTGTTAAGACTTTTTCATTCAATTTAAAAAAAAAAAAAAGTTTTGTTTAGCTATAAAAACATTGATACACACACGAATATATTTGTTATTATAGTTAATTATATATCACACACACACACACACATACACACATATATATATATATATATATATATATATATATATATATATATATATATATACATATACATATACTCACATGCAGACAGCATTCATGACAATGAATACAAATATTACAGAAACGTAGACAAACATATATATTTACACACACACACATATGTAGGGAAATGTTCCAGAATCTGCTGATGTTGTTAGCCGATTAGCTGATTAGCCGATTAGTTCGCTAATCTAATGCGCAAACAGCGCAGCTATCCGTTAACTAATTAGGCGATTATGTTTTTAATAAAGTAGAATTAAAAACATTACCTGCTGCGTCTCATCAGTGTCTGAGGAGAGAGTAATTAACACCGCTGCTGCTTTTCTCATCAGCTTTCAGCGGATTGCGTCAATATTACTCCACCGGAAGTTAAAGCCCACTGACGTCACCCGCGTCAGACCAATAGCGTTCCTCCTGTCGAAATGAAGCGTACATTTTCTTACACATTACCTAAATAACATTTTTTTTTGTGACTTTAACTACCTAATTACGACACTTAAAAACATTAACAACTAAAAAAGTGTCAAATTTGTGAAACTGTATAATGATCTGTTGAATGTTACGTAATTTGAGTTGCATATTCTTTGTTGTCTTCCTGTATTATTTATTTTATTCATACTGTCATCCAATGTTGTATTTAATTGTTGTAGTTATTCTTGTTTATACCTGCAATAATAAAAAAAAAAAACCTCGAATTGAGGCGTCCCGATCATTTTCTGTATTTGATACACAAGGCATACTTAATATTTATTTTTCTATTCTAAAACAAATACTAATAATATAATTCAACAATCAGTTCAGTGTTTATCAACGACTGTCACGTGATCACTGTTACTTTTCTCCACGCTGCTGTGGATCAGCCAATCGCTGTCGTTGTGGTTAGTTACTAGATAAGAAATTTTATTTAAGCATTTCTTAGAGATTGACCAGACAGAGATACTTCTGTATCTCCAGAACGAATCACTGAATCCATACATATTAATGATTATACATTGTATTGTTCAAAATGTGTCTAAAAAGACAAAACTTTTGACATTTGACTGCGTTTTAAAGGAGGTCTTTGAGCGCCACCTGGAGGAATATACAGGTAATTATATATATATATATAAATAATAATAATAGTAATAATAAATAATAAAATGATGATACTCCAAGAACTATATGACTGTGATGTATGTAATTTCAGTTCTTGAGTCTGTTTTAATAGTGTTAATTAAATTTCATTTACAACTACTGTACATTTACAAAAGCACTATACAAAGGATCTTGCGATACAAATCATACAATTCACCAATCAAGAATATATATAACCTAATACCAATATAAAGTAAATAACATAAAATAATAAAGAACTGCAAAGATAATAAATTATAATTATAAAACTAAATTATACAGTCACATTAAAAGCCTAAAATAAAACCTACAACAAATGTCCTGAAACAAATCCATTTAATCTCTACACTGTATAAAATAAACTGTAATTTATGACAGTGAGTATAATATTTTATTTTATAAATTCAACATTTTTATTTATCAAATACACAGTTATATATAAAACACAACTCGCAATGAAACATAAACCTGGTCAGCTTTATGGACAGTGTATTACAGTTTTTCTCGATCACTAACACACAATTCACGAAACAATTCACCATTTTCTCACAACTATAAACACAATCTCAAAACTACACACAACTTCTGCAAACTTCAAACTTCAAACAGGTCAAAGTCAAACTTTTCAGTCAAAAACACATTCTCTTTTGTCAGAATCTAATCTTTGGCCTCAGATGACACACACAGCTGTCAAACACACAGATTACTGCACTGACTAGAGAACACTACTGAGATCAGTTCAGAACACTCTTACAAAAACCTGCTTTTGAGAAACACGACTCCTTTTGCTAGTCAATATCTGTTACAGTATACGGCATAAATAGAGCAGTGCAGATACAGTCAAATTCAGCAATAAACATTAAGAAACGTTTACTTTCATTACACTACTATAAAGTTATTTTACAGTAGATGAAAAGCACTAGAAGAGAAAAGTAGAAAAACCAAACAACTGAATATACAGTGAACACAGTATACTGTCAGTTACTGTACAGCAATAAACAAACAAACACATAAATAAATAAATACTGCATCCTCTGCCAAGCTGCATTACAGTATTGGTAATATCCTTATATGTTATACTGTACTATAGCAGTTTCTTAGTCTTCTGAGAGAAGACGTTCTCTGCCTCCTCTAGACAGCCGTCTCTCAGTTCTGCACAAATACATGTAAGAAGTTCTTGGCTACAAATCAATCAACAGTTATGAGTTTGAGGGTGTGTGCTACAGTATTTACAGTACAAGTTCTCTCATCTGAAGTACTGCTGCTATGTACTGTAATTTACAGTTTTTTACGATTGCTTACACTCTATAATTAAAAATAACACACAGTTAGTGAAACCTCACACTCAAGGAGCAAAACCTCAGTCCAGATCTGCAGAACTATAAGCACATTCTCAGCCTCACACTTTTTGAAAAACACTAAACACACTTCTTTACATTAGACACAGAAATCTAACATGATGTCACTTCTTTGCCATTTCAAGACACTGCTTTCCAAAATACCACACCTATAAACTAATTGATCAAACACAGCCCTCAGGTGTGCAGACACTTAGGTGCTTAACTGTAAACTCAACAATCATGTGTCTTCAAAAATGGAAGGCAATGTTGCCGTAAGAGGGAGAGGGAGAAACATCGTTGGCCACAGAGCTATTTTGAATGTCCCGAGTCAACGTGGTGGTAACATCACAATATATGCTGCAATCATGCAGAATGGGGTCTTCCACCAGCATGCCAACTTAGGCCCTTACAACACGGCCCACATATTCACATTTTTAGACAGACTACACAATATTGTCACAGCAGAAGACCAAATGGATGTCATCTGGGACAATGTATCTTTCCACTGATCTGCTGTGCTCCAAAACTGGTTTCATAAACGTCCACAATTTTCACTCCAATACCTCCCACCATACTCTCCCTTCCCCTTTTCTTCTTTTTTTTTTTTTTTGGTATGGCGTTGGATGGTTTACGATCTCCAGCCCTTTGTCAGGATATCCTTCATTCAAGCCATGGAGGAGGCCTGTAAGAATGGATTCGCCACTCAAGAAGATTCTATGTGCTATGGCCAGATTCAGTGAAGAGATGATGTTGAGGGTTTTTTTTTTGTTTGTTTTGTTTTGTTTATTTTTTATGCTTTCTTTTTCTCTCCACAAATCTTTTTGTTGTTTATGTTGTATATTGCATTTAGAATATGTTCTGATTTTCAGTGCAATATGCAACCTTTGGAAATGCATGGATGTATTGACTGATTTTACAATGTGGAGAAATAAATATTTTCATCAATGTACAGTGCTGGTCTTGTGTGTTGTGTTTGGTCAATCATGTACTGTACTCTAACTATTTCTGAAAAAATCAAACCCAGACTAGTATATCAGCAGAAAAATGTTGAAATGTTACATGTGTTAAAGATTGAGCACCACAGTGCGTAAGTGGTTCAAACAGAATCAGGTTTTATGAACCATGTGTGTGCCATACGGTGCCAAAATTGTTTTGTTAAATTATTGTAAAGTTTTGAATGAAGTGCTTCATTTTGCAGAAGATCTGATGTGTTCTGATACTTGTGTGTCTGGATGTGTGAATTGTGTGTTGTGTTTTGACAAAATGAGCCTTGTTTTTAAAATCATGCCTAAGCAATCGTAAAAAACTGTAATGTGTAAGTAGTGTAAAAACCCTGTAGATGATCCTGCAGGCAGCTTTCCTTATGATCATTCCATGCAGAAGAACACGCTCAACTATAGTGCTTTATATTTCATCAGCAACAAATGACCTTTGACCTAGTCCCCTTCATTTTTCTTTTCTCCTCCTATTCCTCTTTGTATCCCACGACCAGGATTCATTTTTCAAAACTCATAATCAGCTGTGCTCCTGTTCATATCATCCTGAGATTCTGACTGCTGTGTCATCAGTTTTGCTACTGAATGTTCACACATTCAATGTGTGTGTATATGTGTGTGTGTGTGTGTGTGTCAAAATGTGTCTCTGCATCAGTGTCTCAGCAATAGATGCTCTGCAGTGAATGGGTGCCGTCAGAATGAGAGCCCAAACAGCTGATAAAACATCACAATAATCCACAAGTAATCCACAGCACTCCAGTCCATCAGTTAACATCTGGAGAAGACAAAAGCTGAAACACATCCAGCATTAAGATGGTTTTAATGTCTAAAATATGAGTCTATAATCCATAATAACTCTTCCTCCAGTGAAAAAGTGCATCTCCTGTTGTCTCTCACATCAAAATCCAGCCACATATTTGTTTAGAGCTGTTTAGGCTTGTAAACGCTGCTTGATCTGTGCAGATTTCTCTCCTGATTCACACCAGAACACTTTTTCACTGGAGGAAGAGTTATTATGGATTATGGACTCATATTTTAGCTAAAAATGTCTTAATGCTGGATTTGTTTCAGCTTTTGTCTTCTCCAGATGTTAACTTCAAGTCTTCATCATATATCTGCTGATGGCTGGAGCTCAGACATTCCTTCATCTCTCATCATCACAAAACTATGTCACAAACATGATTCTGCTGGGAAAGGATGTGATTCATTGCTGTTCTTGCGCTCTTAAAATAGCATTCTCAGAACTACCTTTCATAATTTTTGCATCCTTGTTTTAAGTCAACAGCTGTTTTAGTGATTTTAGAGGATCTACAGCTTTTCTCAAACACGTTTCACACCAATAAAGTGCTGCAATAGTTTTTGGACTTCATTTTCAACACTAGATTGTATTGTTATCATTTCAGACTGTACAAACTTTGATTAAAATGTGACCCTGGAGCACAAAAGCAGTCATAAGTAGCACAGGTATATTTGTAGCAATAGCCAACAATACATTGTATGGGTCAAAATTATCCATTTTTCTTTTATGCCAAAAATCATTAGCATATTAAGATCATGTTCCATGAAGATATTTTGTAAATTTCCTACTGTAAATATATCAAAACTTCATTTTTGATTAGTAATATGCATTGCTAAGAACTTCATTTGAACAACTTTAAAGGTGATTTTCTCAATATTTAGATTTTTTTGAAGATTTTCAAATAGTTGTATCTCAGCCAAATATTGTCCTATCCTAACAAACCATACATCAATGGAAAGATGATTTATTCAGCTATTCAATGACCCTTATGACTGGTTTTGTGCTCCAGGGTCACAAATGTGTTTGTTTGTGTGTCTTGTTTTCACTGAATGACTCCAGACAGATGTCGTGTTTAGTTCTCTAATACAGTGTGTGAGGAAAGTGAGCAGGATTACAGTAGGGGCGGGGCCTGCTGCTGTCTGTCGCGGGGGCGTGGCTTTCGGGTCAGCGGGGGGCGGGGCCTGTGGTTGCCAGGCGCTGGGTCACTTGTATGGGAAGTGCTGAAATTTCAACGCGTCACAGCCGCGTTACGCACGGATCACACGCAGATTCTGATCGCCGACGAGCTCGAGGGAACGACGCGTTTAACGGCGGCACTTTAAGCCGAGAACTAGTCCTCTACTTGATAACTCAGCAGCTAACTAACTACTACAGCAGCCCGTTAGCGAGCGTCACTCACGCGTCCGCATCTCAGGGCTGGGATATTAACACTTCTGATCGAGCTGATCGATCGGTCAGTCATCATGGAGAGGAAGAGGACGGACTGTCCGGCTCTTCCACCCGGCTGGAAGAAGGAAGAAGTGATCCGGAAGTCCGGGCTGAGCGCTGGGAAGAGTGATGTGTATTATTACAGGTGAGTCTGGCGAGTTCTGTGTGTTTCTGTGTTTGTTTGAAGTGTGCGCGCCGAGGATGTGTTACATTGTATCCAGAAGAAGAGCTGACCTCGCCGGAGAGATACACTGTAACTCCTGCGCCGTGACGTCACTGCATTAGCGCGCGCGCGCGTGTGTGTGTGTGTGTGTGTGTGTGTGTGTGTGTGTGTGTGTGTGTGTGTGTGTGTGTGAGATGAACATGAGCGTTTCCTCTGAGCTTCACCTGTTGAGTCCTCAGCTTTAAATACTTTAAACAGTTACTGCTCATTATTTATGAATAAGGACACCCGGAATACACATATTTGGAGCAATTCTTGTTAATAATTTAATAAGTAAACAATCACTTAGCTTACATAAATATGTTTTATTATTGTTATAAGTACAGTGGTGTATGTGTGTTTTGTGTAAGATGTGAGCATAGGGTGGCATGGTTAAGACAGATGCGTTTTGGAACCAAAACAACAAATTTAATGACAAAAATTATGCTTGATATTTTTGACTGAAATTGGTGTTTCTCTGGCTGAAACTGATAAAGCAGGGAGCCAGTGTCATTCTATACACAGAAAACAATTGAATCAAAGCAAAATGTGCATGTATTTTACAATATTTCTCTGAATTTTACTATACAAATTAAAAAACAGATTTTTTTTTTTTTATTATTGACACATGGGGAATTAATGATCCAATTAGGGACTGAGTGCAAACACGTTAAAATAGATTTTTTTGAAACTGTAAATTAAAAGATTATTGGTATATGTTGTGCATAAAATACCATTTCAGTCTTTATACCCCAAAATGTTTTTTTTTTTTTGTCAATGCGTTGCTTGCCATTTTGTTGTAATTATTGGTGAAATTCACTAGCAATTTCTAAGTGAAAATTGTTTTCAAAATAAATCTTACCAGGGTTAGATTTAAACTAAAACCACAAATACATTTCTGTTATTTTAAATCAAATAAATGTTAGCTAAAATAAAAAATATGTAAAATATATTTATATCAAAGCATATAAACATAATATAAATAAAATATATAAAAACTAGGCAAAATTTCTCACTTAAACATGATGTACTAAAATTAAAACTGAAATAAAAGTACTAAAAGCTATATAGGTGTATTTAAAAAAAGACAACAAAATGACAAAAACATAAAAAAAACTTGAACTAAATAAAAAAAATGGAAAATATAAAAATAAAAACAAATTCAAAACGATGATAAAGCAATTACAGACACAAAAAAGTGTCTATAAGAGTGATGCTAAAATAACACTAAATCATACCATTTATTCCCTGTGAAAAACTCTGATTGGTCCGATAAATCTAGTTGTTATTTCTCAGTGAAGTGAGAAGGCCGAGTGTTGTTCCTGTTTGAACACGCTGAGGCCGTGACCTTGATACGTGAATGATTGAGTCATGTTAAAGTGAGTAAGAGACTTCATCAGAGCTCCATGAACCGCTCGTGTGTCCAGCAGATGAGCACAGGCCATCAGAAGTGTCAGATCCTCCTTGTGTTTGTTTCAAACCCATCAAAGCATGATGTGCATTTTTTGCTTCTCCAGACCTTTGTGAGTTGTCAGTCACTGAGTAGTGTGATATTAATGTATCAGCATTGTGTCACAGTGATTAACATGTTCAGTTTTGACTCTGATGATGTGTTTCTATGAGTTTACGCATGCAGTCGTGGTTTTGAGCTGGTCTCGGTCTCTGATGGACCGTCACTGTCTGTTTGATGTGTGTTTTGTGCAAAAACGGTGCAGCTTGAGATCGGCTTCAGTCAGAGCATCAGCTGTTCACCTGGAAAGCCACATTTCCAGTGGACCTGGTGTATTAAATGAGTGATTTTGAGGAAGAATTATTCAGTTTCGTCTTTCTTTCTTTTCTAAGCGTGCTGTTTTTAGCTAGTATTAGCTGATGTTATGCTGATAATCAACAGGCTGACTGATGTTATTTTGGAGCAATACTGAACATACTCAAATGACAACTGAGTTTCACTTCTCAAAACCCTCAAGCGAATCATCTTGTCTTTATTCAGATGGCTGGAGTGTGTTTGTATCTGATTTGTTTATGTATCTGACATGAAAACTGGACACTCCTTACTGAAATAAACATAATGAGATCATGTGACAATATATACTGTAGTAATATAGTAGTAATATATACAATATATACCATACTTTTTTTTTCCTGCTAAAAATTGCAACTGCAATTTATAATGCATGCATTTGTTTTGCAAAGTGCATGCAAAAATTGCGTTATAAATTTTCTTTTGCAAAATGCATGCAAAAACTTGCTTTATAAATTGCAGTTGCAATTTATGTGTGGCAGAAAAGACCCTGATTGTCTGTAAAACAATATTTAAAAAAAAGAAAAGAATAAAAAATGAATTATTTAATTTTACATTTATATTCTCTTACCCTGTATACAATATTTTAATATTTATAATAATTATATGCAATGTTTAGTTCATATTTAATGCAGAATTTATTTTTGTTTAATTTCTAGCATATACAGTATTAATTAAATAGTATCCCAGGATGACACACATCAGCGTTATATCAGTAGGTATCAGCATTAGTTTTTGATAATCTACATTAGTCAGACACTAAATCAAGAGTGTGTGCTGTGCAGTGGTTGTGTGATGTGACGAGACTCATGCTCAGATTACTGTCGGTGTCTGATTACTACTCAGACTTCATCACACACACACGACGCCTGCGACTCGAGTCAAACCCTCTTCAGTTCGTCTGGAGAGATTCATGTGTGTTTTCAGTGTTGCAGTGAGTCAAGCATCATGAAGCTGCCGCATTACTCGCTGTGTGTTCACACGCCATGGAGGAAGGGTGAGAGTGTGTGTGTGTGTGTGTGTAAGGTGCCATCATGGCAGTGGAAGGCCTGTAAACTGATCTGCCATCAGAATATATCTGCAGTCCTCAAGTGATGGACTCGGTCTGTGGCGTCTCTGGACATCTGAGTGACATCACTTCCTGTTACATTCCATTTAAGCACATGTAGAACTCAATGGATGCTCTGCAGTGAATGGGTGCCGTCAGAATGAGAGTCCAAACAGCTGATAAAAACATCACAATAATCCACAAGTAATCCACACCACTCCAGTCCATCAGTTAACATCTGGAGAAGACAAAAGCTGAAACAAATCCAGCATTAAGACGTTTTTAACTAAAGTACATTGAGTCCATAATCCATAATAACTCTTCCTCCAGTGAAAAAGCTCCTGTTGTCCCTCACATCAAAATGGACTGGAGTGGTGTGGATTACTTGTGGATTATTGTGATGTTTTTATCAGCTGTTTGGACTCTCATTCTGACGGCACCCATTCACTCAGAGACTGGATTGTTTTTGAAATTTTTATTTTTATTTTTTTTGATGGTTTAAGGGCGACACACACTGATGTTTGAGCACTGTGAGCATTAGTACTAGTGATGATTGACTTTGCAAACACTACTAATCAGTTAAATTGTTCTGGTATTATATGTGTATTCTAATCTGTACATGATGGTTTTGGCCGATAGTTTTACTCAAAGTGTCTGTTCTCTCATCCTTGAAGACAGAAGGTCACAGACTGTAGGTTATGAGACGTTTAGATTCACACTATCAGAGGCTGTAGATCCAGATGAGAAGGTTTTGTCACACTACATATAGGTGTTTGTTTAGAGGTCAGAGGTCATCCTGATTACACTGAAGCATTCTGGGATTAGTCTTCTTCATCCCACACAAACACCTCGGCCGACCTGTTTCTCCTCTGACGTCTCTCTCGATGATGTTCTCAGCACGCTAATGGAGCTTCATTAGTTTCATTGTTTCTCACTCGAGTGCAAACAGGCAACAAGCCAACATACGACTTCCTGTTAGTGCTGCGAACTGTGAACTGTTATTGAGTCATTCCCAATAAACTCTGGAGCAGCTGCATGCGTTCGAGAGCTTCATTCTTCTAGCGTGAAGCAGAACAGCGGCCGAAGCGCTTCAGTGTTGATGCGGATGGAAAACTGTAGTAAAATCCTCTGACCGTTTCCTCTTGTGTGGCTCAATCTACTAAACAAATGATGTTAATTGTGAGTTTACAGTGGGAAAACAATATATTTTTCTTAATACATTTTTAATACTATTAACATAATCATTAACAATTACCATTTTTTTACAGTTATTTATATATATATATATATATACGTATATATATATATAAAAAATTATATAGAAATTATATAAATTTTAAATGTATAATTTATAAAATCTTTATATAATACTTTTTTGTACTTTTTTATTGCAGGTAATTTTTTATTTACACACGGGTGTGTTAACACACTTTAGACTGGACACAAATAATTAATGTAAAAAATAAATAATTTTACAGTAATCATTTGTATTAAAAATTATTACAGATAATATGGCAAAATTAATATTTTTATTGACAAATTTTTTATCAATGATTACTGATGAAATAAATAGTAACAATTATCTTTTTACAGTCATTATGTGTGTATGTATTAGTTCATTATTGACCTTTGACCTCTTACCTTGTCAGAAACAAAATGTTTACACTGCAAATGGGTGTTTTAAACTATACACAAATAATAACTATTAAATAATTAATCTTTTGTTGTTTTTATTAATACATTATTTAATAATGATTATTGATAAAATAAGCAGTGAATGATTATTGTTTAGTACCAAATAAATTTTTTTTTTGGTTTATGGAATTGTTAAAGGAATAATTCAACCTAAAAATAAAAGAAAAGGTGTTCAACAAAGTGGCAGTCTCAACTATATTCACTCTAAATACTTGTGTTTTTCCATATAATGAAAGTGAATGGTGACCGTGAGCGTGGTTCTGATGCATATCATCTGAGTGTAAGTTCCACAGAAAGTCATGCAGCTTTGAATGTCATGAGAGCAAGTAAATGATGATATAGTGATCATGTTTGGGTGAACTGTGCCTTCAAGGAATGGAGTCAAAATGAGAACGAGTAGCTAGTCCATCTGTCTGTCTGTCTGTCCGTCCATCTGTCTGTCTGTCTGTCCGTCCATCTGTCTGTCCGTCTGTCTGTCCTTCTGTCTGTCCGTCTGTCTGTCCTTCTGTCTGTCCATCTGTCTGTCCGTCCGTCTGTTCCTCTCTCCATCTGTCTGACTGTCCGTCTGTCTGTCCATCTGTTCTTCTGTCTGTTCCTCTGTCTGTCCGTCTTTTCTTCTGTCTGTTCTTCTGTCCATCTGTCTGTCTGTCTGTCCATCCGTCTGTCTCTGTCTGTCTGTCTGTCTGTCTGTCTCTATCTGTCTGTCTGTCCGTCTGTCTGTCTCTGTCTGTCCGTCTGTCTGTCTGTCTCTGTCTGTCTGTCCGTCCGTCTGTCTATCTCTGTCTGTCCATCCGTCTGTCTGTCTCTGTCTGTCTGTCCGTCCGTCTGTCTGTCTGTCTGTCTGTCTGTCTGTCTGTCTGTCTCTGTCTGTCTGTCCATCCGTCTGTCTCTGTCTGTCTGTCTGTCCGTCCGTCCGTCTCTCTGTCTCTGTCTGTCCATCCGTCTGTCTGTCTGTCCATCCGTCTGTCTCTGTCTGTCTGTCTGTCTGTCTGTCTGTCCGTCTGTCTCTGTCTGTCCCTCTGTCTGTGTAGTGGTGAGTGGAAACGCCCTGCTGGAGCGTCTGGTGTCTCGGTCTCAGCTCATATCAGCTTTCAGAAACTCTCAGAGCCTGCGGTTTGCACACTGTGTCTTACTGCGTGTTAAAGCCAGATAGGCCCTGCCCGAGTGTGTGCGAGTGTGTGTGTGTGTGTGTGTGTGTGTGTGTGAGTGCAAGTGAGTGTGTGTGTGTGTGTGTGTTTTCTCGGTTTTGACTCATCTCTGACTCATGAAGTGTTTGCCGCTCGTCCGTCTCTGCCGTGGACTCATTTTTTGCAGCTTCTTACCGCACCGTTGTCAGCGTTCACTAGCTGCACGAATGCTACGCTCACAGTTTTGCAGCCTTGCAATTAAAGAATACAAGTGTAATGGCTCATATACTGCAAGTCCTGCTTAGATTCCTGCTTTTTAATCATTGTAATTCTCAGTGAGCTTATTTTACCACATTTACATGCATTAACAAACAATTTACCTTCATGAAATGTCAACACTTATTGGAAACAGATGTCATGTTCATATTAAGTGCCATCCATGAGTGTAATTAAACATGAAGCATGATTAAAAATGAAAATTCATTAAAAATGAAATGAATGAAATTTGTTGAATTTTAATTCAGTGTCATTTCATGTTTTTAAGAATATTTAAAATGTTTGTATTGTATTATTTTAATCATAATAAGTTACATTTCCTGCCTTTTAATTTTGTAGAGTATTTATTTCTCTTATGTTTGTTTTCCTGGTCCAGTTTGGCCACATCTGCTAATTATATTGGGTAACACTTTATTTCGATAGTCCACTTTAGATATTCTACTAACAGTAAGTAACTTTGCAACTACATGTCAACTAGCAGTCATTAAATTATTAGAAGACTGTCTGTTTAATATCTTCTAACACTTAATTTTGATGGGTCCTCAACATACAACATACTGACTATGAGAAACGTTGCAAGTATGTCAACTTATTCTACTAACCCTAAACCTAACCTAACAGTTTACTCTGAGAGTTAGTAGACATGTAGTTGCAAATGAATGAAAATTAGTTGACATGTAGTTAAAAAGTTACTTATAGTTAGTAGAATGTCTAAAGTGGACTATCGAAATAAAGTGTAACCTTATATTGCATTTTTAAAGGCCATGTTTTGAGAAAAACATCCTTTGCAAGTCATTTTGGATAAAAACGCCAGCAAAATTTAATGCAATATCTGGGATCGCTTTATTTTTTCGATCAGTTGTTTTTGTGATATCTGAAGATTTTAAAAAGCACTCACATTCTAATTGGAAATGATTGTTTTATTTCTGCTTGTGTGAATGAATGGAGGTTCTGTGTGTCTGCAGTGTGTTATGTTCATCCAGCAGTGCTGCAGACTGATAATCATCTCGCCACCATCTTTACTGTTTACTGCACTTATTACTGTAACTACAGCGCCATAAAGTGTATTTTTGTCTGTGCCGCCTGTGGCAGAGTGTTTCCTCATGTTCTTGTCATCTTCATGGTGAAAAGGAGTAAACGAGAGCGTTTCCGCAGATTTGCACATCAGGCCAGAACGCCTGTGAGTGTGTGTGTGTGTGTGTGAATGAGTGTGTGAGAGTGAGTGTGTGAGACACGTCAACAGATTCACACTGACGATCCAAAGCAGAGTTGCAGAATACAGGTTTATTTACGTGATGTTCAAAGGTCATAAGGTGAATTTTGGCAGGTTTCCACACGGCAGGGTTTGGATTGTGAGTTTGGAGGCAGAAATGTGCCGACTCTGCCAAAATCACGCTTGTGTTTTGTAGACGTTACGGATGAAACCTGAAGAGGAACGCTGGAGATGGTGTTGCAGTGATTCAATTAAATAATAAAACATTTTACATTTATTACTTCAGTCTTCCTCTCATATTTCAAACTGCTTTTATTTAGAAATTTCATCAGTGGATGTTTTTAAAAGACTTCTCCTACTCTTATTAAAAGAAAAAAAAAAAAAAAAAAAAAAAAGCCTTTTAAGCAGTTTTCTCTCAGAAATTGATTATAATTTTCACTAATAAATACTAAGAAACGGCAAGTAACACATTAAGTTAAACTTGAAATTTTAAAGGAGACAGGCTGAAATAGTATTTTCTTATAAAATGTGCTCCAGAATGTTTTTTTAATGTTTTTATTTAATGTTTTAAAACAATACTTTACAACTTAAAAACAAACAAACATTTATTTATTTTTTACAGTGTGGTAATATTAAACTAATAGAATTCATATAATTTATAATTTTATGTTATAGGAAAATATTTATATGTTTGTAGGAAAATATTGTTTTAATAATTTTTAATAAATTTAATTAGAATTTATTGAAGTTTATTGTTATAGAATACAGAATACGCCCTGATTGTAACATTGAATCCAGGGTTATTATAGCTGACTAACTAACTGAAATATAATAAATTATTTAAAATGATTAAAATTAAAAATTAAAATTATTAAAAATTCAGCTAGTTTCCAAAACAACATTTCTCATTTTAATTTAGTTTAACTTGATGTACTTAAATAACCAAAGCTGAAATAAAAATGATTAAAAACTATATAGTCACATTAAAAAGCAGAAAACACAACAGAAAATGCAGATAATACACAAATTAAGCATAAAATACACAAATTAAAACAAATTCAAAATATTTTACTATAATAGTATCTTAATCATACTAAGAAAACACTGATTGAAATATGCATTTTTCTGTGAAGCTGCTTTGTAACAATATGTATTGTGAAAAGTGCTATATATTAAAAAAGATAAATAAATTGAAACTTGAATTATGATTATTTCAATTTCTCCTATGTGTTTGCCATGAAAATAGCCTTTGCTGCTGATGTGATGTTACATAATGGCCGAGTAAGTTGGTGTGGACGTGTCAGCCGTACAGCGGTCACTGCGGGTTAACTAGTCCTGATGAAGTCTAGTTTGCTGCGGTCAGTCCAAGGGTCAGCACTCCTGCGGACCAGAACTTTATCTGAGCAGATTAGCGCTTTAGTCTCAGGCTGTAAAACATTCAAATCAACAAGAAACCACTTTCACAACACACTCCACCTCTCTAATATGACTGGTTTCTGAGAGAAACTGCAGGATGGGACTTAATTTTCTGATATCAATTCAATTCAAGTTTATTTGTATAGCGCTTTTCACAATACAAATCGTTGCAAAGCAGCTTTACAGGAAATTAAGTTTCTACAATATTTGTATATATTGTAGAAACTTAATATATTTAACTTATGGCGAAATTTGGTAGTTCTGTATGTTGTCTGAGGGTTGGCATCATCTGAGGTCCTCTGAGGGGTTGGCATCATTTCTTCTCAGGTGTTCTGGATCCAGACTGAAGCTTGTGTAAATCCTAGTTACCACGGGATGTCAATCCCATGGCAGAAACAGAGAAACAAATAGAGACATAATTAGCGTAGCTGCTGTTCCAACCAAGCAAAAATGATTTGTTCAGTCCAAGCTAAAGAACAATAATGTGTGTTTGATCAGATATAACTGCAGTACAAGATTATGAGATGCATTATGTGAATGCTTGGCTAAAGAGATGTGTCTTTAATCTAGATTTAAACAGAGAGAGTGTGTCTGAACCCCGAACGTTATCAGGAAGGCTGTTCCAGAGTTTGGGAGCCAAATGTGAAAAAGCTCTACCTCCTTTAGTTGACTTTGTTATCCTAGGTACTACCAAAAGTCCAGAGTTTTGCGACCTTAGGGAGCGTGATGGATTGTAGCGTGGTTGAAGACTAGTTAGGTACGCAGGAGCTAAACCATTAAGGGCCTTATAGGTAAGTAATAATATTTTGTAACTGATGCGGAACTTAATAGGTAGCCAGTGCAGAGACTGTAAAATTGGGGTAATATGATCATATTTTCTTGACCTGGTAAGGACTCTAGCCGCTGCATTTTGGACTACCTGTAGTTTGTTTATTGAAGATGCAGGACAACCAGCTAGCAGTGCATTACAATAGTCCAGTCTAGAGGTCATAAATGCATGAACTAGCTTTTCTGCATCAGAAACAGGTAACATGTTTCGTAGCTTGGCAATGTTTCTAAGATGGAAGAATGCTGTTTTTGTAACATGGGAAATATGATTTTCAAAAGACAAGTTGCTGTCTAATATAACACCCAGATTTTTGACTGTAGAGGAAGTAACAGTACATCCGTCTAGTTGCAAATTATAATCCAAGAGATTCTGTGTACTGTTTTTTGGTCCAATAAGTAATATCTCTGTCTTATCTGAATTTAATAGGAGAAAATTATTGGTCATCCAATCTTTTACATTTTTAACACACTCTGCTAGCTTAGATAATTTAGAAGTTTCATCTGGTCTTGTTGAGATATATAGTTGAGTATCATCTGCATAACAATGGAAACTAATCCCGTATTTTCTAATAATATTAACAAGGGGCAACATGTATATTGAAAATAGCAGAGGACCTAGGACAGATCCTTGTGGTACTCCATACTTTACTGGTGATAATTGAGATGACTCCCTGTTTAAATAAACAAAGTGGTAGCGATCAGACAGGTAGGATCTAAACCATCTTAAAGCCTGCCCTTGAATACCCATATAGTTTTGTAATCTATCTATGAGTATGTCATGATCTATAGTGTCGAACGCAGCGCTAAGATCAAGTAAAACTAGCAATGAGATGCAGCCTTGGTCTGACGCAAGAAGCAAGTCATTTGTAATTTTAACAAGTGCAGTTTCTATGCTATGATGAGGCCTGAAACCTGACTGAAATTCTTCATAGAGATCATTTCTTTGCAAAAAGGAGCACAACTGAGCAGACACAACTTTTTCTAAAATTTTAGACAAACGGAAGATTTGAAATGGGTCTGTAATTTGCTAGTTCATTAGGATCTAGTTGTGTTTTTTTAATAAGAGGCTTAATAACCGCCAGCTTGAATGATTTTGGGACGTGACCTAAAGATATCGATGAGTTAATAATATTGAGAAGCGGTTCTTCTGCTACAGGTAACCACTCTTTCAGTAATTTAGTGGGTACAGGATCTAATAGGCATGTTGTTGGTTTAGATGCAGTGATAAGTTTATTTAGCTCTTCCTGTCCTATAGTTGTAAAGCACTGCAGTTTTTCTTTGGGTGCGATGAATGGAGCTGAAGTACTAGACGCTGCAGAATCTACATTTGTTATTGTATTTCTGATGTTATCTATCTTATCAGTGAAGAAATTCATAAAGTCATTACTATTAAATTGTGAGGGAATATTTAGATCGGGTGGTGTCTGGTTATTTGTTAATCTAGGCACTGTGCTAAATAAAAACCTTGGATTGTTTTGGTTATTTTCTATGAGTTTGCGGATATGCTCTGCCCTGGAAGCTTTTAAAGCCTGTCTATAACTGGACATACTGTTTTTCCATGCAATTCTAAAAACTTCCAAGTTAGTTTTTCTCCATTTGCGCTCAAGTTTACGAGTTTCTTTCTTGAGAGAATGGGTATTACTGTTGTACCATGGCGCAGTAAGTTTTTCTCTAACCTTTTTCAATTTGATGGGCGCAACAGCTTCTAATGTATTAGAGAAGATAGTGCCCATGTTGCTAGTCATTTCATCTAGTTCATGTGTATTTATGGGTACACAGAGCAGTTGAGATGAATCAGGCAGGTTATTTCTGAATCTATCTTTAGTGGTTGGAACAATAGTTCTGCCCGGACGATAACATGGAGCCAGATAGTTAATATCAGTAATACTCAGCATGCACGATACTAGGAAATGGTCAGTAACATCATCACTTTGAGGTACAATATCTATGTCAGTAAGATCAATTCCATGCGATATAATTAAATCTAGAGTATGATTAAAGCGATGAGTGGGCCTGGTGACGTTTTGCTTGACTCCAAAAGAATTTATTAGGTCCTAATGCATCATTGTATTATCAACGTGAATGTTAAAATGTCCGACAATTAGCGCTTTATCAACAGTAACCAATAGGTCTGAAAGGAAATCTGCAAATTCTTTTAATAAATCTGTATTCGGCCCTGGCGGTCTATACACAGTAGCCAGAGCAAGAGATAGGAGAGATTTCTTTTGCATATCTGACAGTGTAACATTAAGCAGAAGTAATTCAAATGAGTTAAACCTGTATCCTGTTTTCTGGGTAACATTGAGAATATCACTATATATTGCTGCAACACCGCCGCCACGGCCAGTCTGACGGGGCTCATGCTTATAACAGTAGCTTGGTGGAGTAGACTCATTTAGACCAATATAATCATTTGGTTTAAGCCAGGTTTCAGTCAAGCAGAGCACATCAAAACTATTATCTGTGATCATTTCATTTATAATAACTGCTTTGGGTGCGAGTGATCTGATGTTTAGGAGCCCAAGCTTTAAAAATTGCTTTTGTTTATTTGTTTTGCATTTTTCTGGTTTAATCACGATCAGATTATTTCTAGATCCTGCATTAAATTTATATTTTGGCTTCACTGTTCGGGGAACAGACACAGTCTTTATAGATTGGACAGCACAAGTATTTCTATCATTTAAGTGGGTAGAACAAAAGTCATCATAGCAGTTATTTGAGAATGGGCTTACTAGTCAGATGGAGCGTAGAGTCCTGGAGATGTTGTCCGACAGGAGTTCTGCTCCGACTCTGCTGGGGTGCAGGCCATCAGCGCGGAAAAGCCTAGGACGCTCCCAGAAAAGATTCCAATTATTAACAAAGAGCAGTTTCTGTTCTTTACACCATGACAATAACCACTCATTTAAAGCAAAAAGTCTACTGAACCTTTCGTGTCCTCGTCGATTCGTGGGAAGCGGTCCAGACACGATGATCGTCGCCGCGGGTGATGCGCTGCGCACCGTCTCGATCAGGCTCCTGAAGTCCCTCTTCAGTGTCTCTGTCTGCCGCAGCCTGGTGTCGTTCACCCCCGCGTGCAGCACGATCGCGCCGATGCTCTCGTCGTCCTTCAGGATCGCGGGTATCTGCGCAGAAACATCGAGAACACGAGCGCCAGGGAAACAGTGAGTGTGCGCTTTACCTTCAGCTAACGTAGCACGGACGTGCCGGACGATGGAGTCTCCGATGATCACAGCGTCGCGTTCCGTCTCGCGGAGGGGAGCGAAGCGGTTCCGGGTGGAGATCTCGAAGACCGGAGGCGGCGGAGGGGGAGAGGTCCTCGCGCGGGGCCTGGCTCGCGTCTTCCGCTGCTGCTGCACCCAGAGTCCGTGGTGTCCCGGCGCTGGAGTGAAGGACATCTGGGAAGATCGCGTCCTGGGTGCACAGGGTCTGTGCAGAGAAACACACGGAGTAGAGGTGGTGGGAGTGTTAGCGGTGCGCTGTATACTTACCCCGGACTTGTGAGCGTCAGTTTCCAGCGCGGCTCTCCGCTCTCTCAGCTGGGTCTGCTTCTCCACCAGCTCGCGGATCTGCTTCTCCACGGCCTCCAGCTCCAGCTGCACCAAATGCAGCTCGAACGTGTCCTCGCCTGCACTCAAAGGTAGACACACATCCGCCATTAAAGCAAGTAGCAGTGAGTAAAACAATGGTAATGAGTGTGAATAGAGTATTAGCAATCTAAGCGAGATTAATGCAACCACGCTGGCGATGCTAACGGGCTATAAGCTAATAGCTGACTCAGGAAATCAAAGTAAAACTAGTGATAAGGCGCTTTGATTGTTTTTGTTGTAGAATACGATAGGGGATATATTCACACGTTATAGAAACGAAAATGATGGTGTGTAAAATAGATTTCAGGATTAGAAAATAGACGATAAAGAATTACCTTGACAGAGCTCAAACTCAAAACACGCGGCAGCAACAAACAGGAAGTCGTTTAAACAGATGTGCGAATGTAAGTAAGATATTCATTTCATGAATTGATTGGCTGCTGAAAATGTCTCTATATGAAGGTGGTTTGAAATAATAAAAGGGACTGATGACATCAGCTGGCACCTGTTTTGTTTTTTATGTTTGTAATAATGCAAACAGAAGAATCAGGAAGATCAGGAACATGAAGATGATATAGCCTACAGCCAGTTTTGATTTCATGTGAAAAGTGGATCTGTATGCTTTCATTTCTGTTCTTCAGCAGCTGTGACCGCAGTCGTGTGCGTCTGCGCAGGTGTTACAACAACCAAAACATACACCTTTTAATAGAATCACTACCAAACGTTTTCAGTCGATAGAATTTTTTTTTTAAAGAATTTAATTCTTTTATTCATCAAGCATGCATTAAATTGATCAAAAGTGACAGTTTATAATGTTAAAATAATAAATGCTGTTCTTTTCAACTTTCTATTCATCTGTGAATCCTGAAAAATAAAATGTAAGTTTCCACAAAAATATTGTGCAGCACAAGTGTTTTCAACATTGCTAATAATCAGAAATGTTTCTTGAGCAGCAAATCAGCATATTAGAATGATTTCTGAAGGATCATGTGACACTGAAGACTGGAGTAATGATGCTGAAAATTCAGCGCTGCGTCACAGAAATAAATTACAGTTTAACAGATATTCGCATAGAAAACAGCTGTTTGAAATTGTAAAAATATTTCCCAATTTTTAACTGTATTTTTAATCTAATCAATGCAGCCTTGGTGAGCAGAAGAGACTTCTTTCTGCCCAGGCAGAACTCACCACTATGAACATGTTCAATCTGAAGTCAGAAGATTAAGTTTCAAGAATAAACTAGGTTGAGTCATTCAGTGTGTTGATGTTGATGTTTTTTTGCTCCAGTCCCACAGGAAAGAAGTTCCGCAGTAAACCGCAGTTATCCCGTTACCTCGGGAACTCTGTGGATCTGGGATGTTTCGACTTCCGCACGGGCAAAATGATGCCCAGCAAGATGCAGAAGAACAAGCAGAGACTGCGCAGCGACAACCTCAGCCTGAGCAAGGTACTGAACAACACACACATCTCACTCTCTCAAAACACCACACACATCTCACTCTCTCAGGTCATTTGGTTCATTGTGTTTGGAAATCCCTGTGTGATAATATTTGTATTTGACATTTTCTATAGTGAAATTGATTGGTGATGAACAGCAGTATTTAAAGGGATAGTTCACCTAAAAATGAAAAATCTGTCATCATGAGTTGTGTGGAGTTGCATGGAAATGTGTAGAGTTGTATGGGGATATGTGGAGTTGCATGGAAATGTGTGGACGTGTGAAGATGCGTGGACATTACGTGGAGTTGGAGATGCAAAGAGTTGTATGGAGATATGCGTGGAGTTGCATGGAAATGTGTAGAGTTGTATGGAGATATGTGGAGTTGAGTGGAAATGTGTGGACGTGTGTGAAGATGCGTGGACATTATGTGGAGTTGGAGATGCAAAGAGTTGTATGGAGATATGCGTAGAGTTGCGTGGAGATGCATGAAGATGCATAGAGTTCCATGGAGTTGTGAAGAGTTGTATGAGATGCGTGGAGTTGTGTGGAAATGTGAAGAGTTGTACGGAAATGCATGGAGTTGTGAGGAGTTTTGACATGTGTGGAGATGCGTGGAGATGCATGGAATTGTGAAGAGTTGTATGGAAATGCATGGAGTTGTGAGGAGTTTTGAGATGTGTGAAGTTTGTGGATATGTAAAGAGTTGTGTTGAGTTGCGTGTGCGGCACATCACATTGCTGACCTGCTCATACTTAACGAGCTTCGGCGACCGCAACGAGCACCGATTTGGTCGCAATCCAGGGGTTTTGTCGCAGACTCTGGAAATCTGTCCGCGACAGCAAAATCCATCCAAACATCATGTAGTGTGAGCTTGTCATTAGATGCATGGAGAGTTGTGTAGAGTTGTGTGTTGCAGTAACGCTCTGATATCTGGAAGTGTGATTTATGCGGTTTCAAAATCAGATACATTTACACTTGCTTCTTTGCATCTGAAGAGTTGCGTGGAGTTTGTGTGGAGATGCCTGAAGTAGAGCCCGACTGATTTATTGTTTTGCTGATTTTATCGGCTGATATGAGCCTGTCGCAGATATATCTGCATTGCCTTATATGCTGCAGATATGCCACCAATACGATTTTTTTTTTTTTTTTTTTTTTACAGAACATATGACGCAGATAAAATGCTTGCAAATGGTGTAATTACTTAGTTTGTCCAGCAGAGCGCGCTACATTGTTTGCTACTGGCGATCCAGGTCACTGCGATGACACCAGTGTTGCCAGGTCCATGGTTTTTCCGCAGAATTGGGCTACTTTAACACTATTGCCGCGGGTTGTTTTTCATGTCCGTGGGTTGAAGTGACCCCAATAATGTTATATTTAGCCCCTGGAATGCAAATTTTACCAGAGGAACCCCGACAAAAATATAATATTCACATGAAGAATATCGGCTGATATACTGATATTGGAATTTTTTTACTCCCTAATATTAATATCGGCATCGGCCCCCAAAAACCCATATCAGTCGGGCTGTAGCATGAAGATGCATGGAGTTGTGTGGAGTTGTGAAGACTTGTATGGAGATGTGTGGAGTTGTGTGGAGTTGTACGCAGTTGCATGGAGAGTTGCGTAGAGTTGTGTGCTGCAGTAGCGCTCCGATATCTGGCCATCGTAAGCCAGTAAAACATGCTCTCTCACCTTTATTTTTTACAGTTCTGGGAGGAGTGTGATTTTTGTGGATACAAAATCAAAAAACATTTTTGCATCTAAAAAAAAAGCCTCAATCTGATTGTATTCCATCTCAGATGCGTTCTGAAGGGTATTTTCACCATGTTTTCATTATCAAATAACTATCCAATCAGAGAAAACGCATGAAGTGACATGGTGTAAATTGACAAAGTGAGTTCATTTAATCTAAGCAAATTACAATATTTTTTAACACATTTTCAAACCAAGATCTATGTTTGTGACCCAGTTTTGTTTGTGAAACTGAGCTGAGCTGCTGTCTCGTTTGTCTTGTAGTTTTGCTTGCTGATCCTGTGAAGCGTGTCTGTGTGATATGATCTCAACCTTCATACGCTTTCATTTTCAGTTCAGCAGGCTCTCTGTATTCTTCATTTGCCCTTAATGAGCTGGTTGAATGAGAAAATCTTCGTCATTATGAGTCATAACGTCTGATGAGGCAGGAAAGGTTTGGCTCAGATTTCTGAGATCATGCGTTCATAACTTCCAGAACAGGTCTGTGTTCGTCATGCTGGACGTTACAGAGGTGTGGTGACGCACCTCGCCCCATGACACACTTCTGCTCTCCACACACACACACACACACACACACACTCACACTCACACTCACACACTAACACTCACTCACACACACACACACACACACACACACACACACACACACTCTCACTCACACACACACACACACTAACATTAACACACACACACTCACACTCACTCACACACACACACACACACACACACTAACATTAACACTCTCTCACACACACACACACACACTCACACACACACACTCACACACACACACACACTCACACTCACACACTCACACACACACTCACACTCACACACTAACACTCACACACACACACACACACACACACACTCACACTCACTCACACACACACACTAACATTAACACTCTCACACACACACACACACTCACACAAACACACTCACATACTCACACACACACACTCACACTCACACACACACACACACACACACACACACACTCCCACACACACACACACACACTCCCACACTCACTTACACACACACACACACACACACACTCACCCACACACCCACCCACCCACACACACACCCTCACGCACACCCTCACACCTACACACACACACGCTCCGTTCTTCTGTAAGATCACTGTATTTATGCTGCTTTGTCCCGCAGCACTTTTGCCCTTTTCCAAATAGTCCAGTAGTTGTCCAGACCAGATCTTTGAGTTCAGTTCGATCCTTCACTTTCACTGACATCTGATTCGTCTCAGAGAAATATAGTGCAAAATGTGCTTGTTTGTTTACATCATAATAACATTCCTTTGTTTTGAATATCTTTCAGTCCTAAAACCTTTAGTGTATTTTCCTGTTGAAATGAGACAAAAGCGGCAGATTTTCAGTGTTTCAGACGTTTGGATCCTGATGTACTTTTGGTTGAGTATTTTGTAAACGCGTCTCTGTGTTTGTAGGGGAAGCCGGATCTGAACACGGCGCTGCCCATCAGACAAACAGCCTCCATCTTCAAACAGCCGGTCACTAAAGTGGTCAATCATCCCAACAACAAAGTCAAGACAGACCTTCAGAGAGCCACGGAGCAGCCGCGACAGGTGACTTCATCATTCACAGTTTGCAGGTTTAAATGAGGAATTTTGCTATGCACTTTGGTCAGCTCTATTTGTTTTTAAATATTTCTATGTACCTTCTTTTGTCTTCTTATTTTATTTTATTTTATTTTGTTGTATTTTATTTTATTTTATTTTATTTTGTTTTGTTTTGTTTCTTCAGTTAACAAAAAAAAAAAGATTTTTAAGTTTTAGTTTTTAGTTAACAAGAAATCACTTCAGCTCCATCAAATTGCTATTGTAGTTTAGGTTTTAGTAATTCTGTCATGTGAATGTGAGGTGACGTCACTCACAGACGACCGTGCCGAATGCTTTGATCAATGGAGGTAATCGGTAAAGCCTCCGCTAAAGACAGCTGCCAATCAGTTCGTGCCTGTGTTAACGAACAGACAGTGCAACCTTCTTGGCACAATACATAATTCTGTCTTTTTTACCCCAAATACAGCGATTATCCCCTGATAACAGAGCCACAAACGGTACGCACAATAGGTCAAAATTCACTATTACCCAAACGCTTTTCACCTGTCTCAACATCTCTCACTGTTTCTCTCACTCTGATTGATGCAAGTGAGAAAACAGACAGTGCTCATAACTCGTAAGACATGGGAAATACAGTTGCAAATAGACTTTGCTTTTTCATTTGAAATGTGGCAGTCACTGTACGTTTGTGAAAGCGAAAATGTAAACGGTAATGCAAGATTTGCAATTGCATTTGGATTGTCACAATTTATGCGTCCACATATGGAAAACGCAATTGAAAATACAATTTGCAATGCTATTTGAAAATAGTCCGGAAAATCGTTCCATACATGTGCTTTTATTTTTATTAATTTTTTATATTTCTATCTAGCTCTTATTTATTTTTATTTCAGCTTTAGCAATTTTAGTACTTCAGCTTAAACTTATTTTTACTTCAGTTAATTGCTAATGCAACATTTTAAATGATCATTTTAAGTTTTTCTTCAAGTTTTTATGTTTTATTTGAGCTTTATTACAATGAATGAAAACCTGAGCTGAAGCTTGTTTCACATCGTCCTGTTGTACATTATTGCATAAATGTAGCCATAATTAGACAGCGTGTTAAAGCAGATAATAGAGCTTAATGTTTTTAATTTAGTCTGATTATTAGATTGGCCAGAAGTATTAATAATGGTAGCACTTTATTTTAAGGTGTCCTTTTTAGACGTTACATGTGCCTACTATTATAATAACAATAAATTATGTATAATTACATGCAAGTAATCCAAATCCTAATCCTAACCATATAGTAAGTGCATGTAGTTAATTAATATTACTCAGGACTTAAATGTATAATTACACTGTAACAAGGAGACCTTAAAATAAAGTGTAACCAAATTATTACTCATCTCTCTGGAATACTCTTTAAATAAACAATTACATGCATTTAGTTGCATTTTAAAGCTGTATCTTATATTCACCAGTAGAGGATGCTGAAGGACCAGTTATCCCTCACTCATGTTTTTTCTCATTCTGCACTCATTCAGTCTCTGGCAGGTTTGGCAGACAGAATGTTCAGAGATGGATGTGGATGTTTTCATTAATACACTCGCATTCATCACATTTCAAGCTGGATATAATGAGCAGTTCTGACAGTTTGTTTTGAGTCTTGTTTTCTAGACTCAGATATGATGTCTGCTGCAGAAAATATCTTAATAAAGTCAATAGATTATGCAAAAGCAAAGGAAATCTGCTGATTGTGCTCTATTTTCTAGATATATGATGTGGGATTTATTTATTTATTTATTTATGCATTTATGATGTTATTTAATTAATTTTAATTAATTAATTTAGTTTATTTATTGGTCTATGTAAGTTTTTTAAAATAATTATTTATTTATTAGTCTATGTAAATTTGGAAATCGGATCTTTAATTATTTATTTTTGCATTTGTTTTTTATTTATTTGAATTGTTTATGAATTTATTTTATTTATGTATGAAATAATGAATTCATTTAGTTAATTTATTGGCCAATGTAAGTGATTGATCAGTCATTTTATTTATTAGTCAACGTAAATATAAAAATTGTATTTTTATTTATTTGTACATTTATTTTATTTTTTTATGGATTTATTTATTTTTGAAATTTTGATTGACTTATTGATTCATTTTATTAATTGTAAATTTTGAAATTGTATTTTTATTTATGTATGCATGCTTTATTTATTTATTAATTTAGAAATTATTTATTTAGAAATTTATTTACTTTAATATTGTATTTATTCATTTATTTTTATATTTATTTTTAAATTTAATTTAACCAGTTCTTGTTAATTGATGTGGCACAATCACAACTGAAACGATGGACTCGTCAGAGATAGTAAGAGGTCAAAGGTTATAGGACATGATGATCACATTATGTCATTATGGACGTGTGTGTGTGTGTGTGTGTGTGTGTGTGTGTGTGTGTGTGTGTCTGTGTGTGTCTCTCTGTGTGTGTGTGTGTGTCTCTGTGTGTGTGTGTGTGTGTGTGTCTCTGTGTGTGTGTGTGCGTTTGTTCTCTTCTCTTCTCTTCTCTTCTCTTCTCTTCTCTTCTCTTCTCCCTTTATTTTCTTTTCTTTTATTTTCTTTTCTGAAAGAAATGAATACTTTTATTCATGAAGGACCCATTAAATTAAAGTGCCAGTAAAGACATTTATAATGTTAGAAAAGATTTCTATTTCAAATAAACACTGTTACTTTTGAACTTTCTATTCATCTGTGAATCCTGAAAGATAAAATGTATCACAGTTTCCACAAAAATATTGTGCAGCACTAAATAATATTAATAAATAAATATTGTGAAGTGTTTTCAACATTGATAATAATCAGAAATGTTTCTTGAGCAGCAAATCAGCATATTAGAATGATTTCTGAAGGATCATGTGACACTGAAGACTGGAGTAATGATGCTGAAAATTCAGCTTTGATCACAGAAATAAATTACAGTTTAACAGATATTCACATAGAAAACAGCTGTTTTAAATTCTAATAAAATTTAGCTATTTTACAGCATTTTTGCTTAAATAAACACAGCCTCGGCGAGCAGAGAGATCAGTAGTTGATGCGTGTCATTAGTTTGTGAAGGTGGTGAATGTAAATGAATCTGGGTCTGGTACAGTATCCGCGGCTGGATTTAGTGCTATGGGCCCCGCGGCGCTCGTGGGCGAGCTGTATTTAAGTCTGCGGCTCAGTAACTCCTGCTGTGTTTATGATGGTTGTTGGGTTTATGTGTCCTGCGGGCCGCGGCTGATGTCTGACCAGCAAACACACAAACGCTCCTCCGGGCCGGACTCGTCTGTGATTAATTCATTAGAGCTGCTCTGAGATCAGACCTTTACTCTCATTATGACCTGATTTAGACCGAAAACGACGTGGCTAATTAGATTCATTATAAGCCTTGAAGATGTTAATGTTAGTGAAAGAGAGGTCAGCATCTACTTATTTACAATTTATCATGATCGTTATCATTTACTCATTATCATTCATGTGGATTCAAAGGTGTTTGACTTTCTTTTATATGTGAAGGACAGTGGGAAAATTACATTTTACTATTTACTATTATTGTGTTTATTATATTTATGTAATACTTTATAATATAGCATATCATTATATAATTATAATACAGTAATATGATAATATAAAATATAGTATTAAGTATAATATAGTGTAGTTTTATTTTTTTAAGAATTCTTTTATAAATTAGTTTTGAATTAGCTATTATTTTTTGTATTTTCAGTTTTAATTTTAGTTTGTTTTAGTAACTTTATGTATTTTGGTCATTTGTATCATTTTTAAATATTTCTATTTAGCCTTAATTTATTTTTTCAGTTTAATTTTAGTAATTTTAGTGCTTCATCTTTAACATTTATTAATTAGTTTTGAATTAGCTTTTATTTTTATATTTTCAGTTTTCATTTCAGTTGTAGTGTAAGACTTAGTAGTTTTGTTAAATGCTTTTGTCATTTTAATTTTTTAAAGTATTTCTACATTGCTTTAATTTTTTATTTCAGTTTTAGTAATTATAGTACTTCAACTTTAACATTCATTAATTTGTTTTGAATTAGCCTTTATTTTATATTCCAGTTTTTATTTCAATTCAATTTTTAATTCAAATTTTAGTTTTAGTCATTTTGTTATGTGTGTTATGTTTTTCTTTGTTTATATTTAGCTTTATTTTTCATTTTTAGTTTTAGAAATGTTAGTACTTTTACTAACATCTATCAATTAGTCTTGAATTAGCTTTTAGGTTTATTTTTGTTTTTTCTTTTAATGTTTGTTTACATTTTTTGTGCTTTTTTAATTTTTATTTTTTATGTTTACTTTTTATTATTTAAATATTTGTAATACTTTTACATTTATTAATTACTTTTGAATTAGCTTTTAGTTAAATATTTTATGTTGTCATTGGAATTTTAGTTTGTTTGTGATTTTGTTTTTTGTGTATTTCTATTTTGTTTTAATTGTTTTTTTTTTGTTGTTGTTGTAATTTATTTTCAGTTTTAGTAGTTTTATTACTCTAAACTTATTTCTGTTAGCTGCCAAAGCAACATTTGTGTTTTTGTATTTCTGTTGGAGTTTTAATATAATATGTGACCCTGGAGCACAAAACCAGTATAAAGGTTCAATTTTTTGAAATTGACATTTATACATCATCTGAAATCTGAATAAATAATCTTTCCATTGATGTATGGTTTGTTAGGAGAGGACAATATTTGTCTGTACAACTATTTGAAAATCTGGAATCTGAGGGTGCAAAAAAATCTAAATATTGAGAAAATCACCTTTAAAGTTGTCCAAATGAAGTTCTTAGCAATGCATATTACTAATCAAAAATTAAGTTTTGATATATTTACAGTAGGAAATTTACAAAATGTCTTAATATCCTAATGATTTTTGGCATAAAAGAAAAATGGATAATTTTGACCCATACAATGTATTGTTGGCTATTGCTACAAATATACCTGTGCTACTTATGACTGCTTTTGTGCTGCAGGCAGGGTCCCGTATTTTATTTGATTTCAGCAGTGTGTTCTTCACAGAGTCTTGATCGGTGTCTTGTGTCTGCTGTGTTTTGCGCAGCTGTTCTGGGAGAAGCGTCTGAAGGGTTTGCGGTCGTCGGACGTGTCGGAGGAAGCGCTCAGGACGATGGATCTGCCCAAAGGTTTACAGAGTAAGGCTGGTTGTGTCTGGTTTGAATGGCGTTTGTCGATGGCTGGCTAATGTGGGTGCTGTGGCGCAGGTATCGGGCCAGACTCGTCGGACGAGACGCTTCTGTCGGCCATCGCCAGCGCTCTGCACATGAGCTCGGCGCCCATCACGGGTCAGACGTCCTCGGCGGCCGAGAAGAACCCGGCCGTATGGCTGAACACATCGCAGCCGCTCTGCAAAGCCTTCACTGTCACAGATGACGACATACGGTAAGACCTCCGGCAGGTCAAAGGTCAAAGTCATCATCAGTCTCACTCCACATTACTGTATATGAAACATCAAATGTGTAACTTTATAACATTAATTTTTCATGCATTATAAAAATATTTTAATGCATTAGTTATGCCTTTTCATCTAATGTTTTATTTAATGTTTCATTTTATATTAATGCATTAATTGTGCCTATATATATATATATATATATATATATATATATATATATATATATATATATATATATATATATATATATATATATATATATAATATATATATATAATATATATATATACAGGTGCATCTCAATAAATTAGAATGTCATGGAAAAGTTCATTTATTTCAGTAATTCAACTCAAATTGTGAAACTCGTGTATTAAATAAATTCAATGCGCACAGACTGAAGTAGTTTAAGTCTTTGGTTCTTTTAATTGTGATGATTTTGGCTCACATTTAACAAAAACCCACCAATTCACTCTCTCAACAAATTAGAATATGGTGACATGCCAATCAGCTAATCAACTCAAAACACCTGCAAAGGTTTCCTGAGCCTTCAAAATGGTCTCTCAGTTTGGTTCACTAGGCTACACAATCATGGGGAAGACTGCTGATCTGACAGTTGTCCAGAAGACAATCATTGACACCCTTCACAAGGAGGGTAAGCCACAAACATTCATTGCCAAAGAAGCTGGCTGTTCACAGAGTGCTGTATCCAAGCATGTTAACAGAAAGTTGAGTGGAAGGAAAAAGTGTGGAAGAAAAAGATGCACAACCAACCGAGAGAACCGCAGCCTTATGAGGATTGTCAAGCAAAATCCATTCAAGAATTTGGGTGAACTTCACAAGGAATGGACTGAGGCTGGGGTCAAGGCATCAAGAGCCACCACACACAGACGTGTCAAGGAATTTGGCTACAGTTGTCATGTTCCTCTTGTTAAGCCACTCCTGAACCACAGACAACGTCAGAGGTTTCTTACCTGGGCTAAGGAGAAGAAGAACTGGACTGTTGCCCAGTGGTCCAAAGTCCTCTTTTCAAATAAGAGCAAGTTTTGTATTTCATTTGGAAACCAAGGTCCTAGAGTCTGGAGGAAGGGTGGAGAAGCTCATAGCCCAAGTTGCTTGAAGTCCAGTGTTAAGTTTCCACAGTCTGTGATGATTTGGGGTGCAATGTCATCTGCTGGTGTTGGTCCATTGTGTTTTTTGAAAACCAAAGTCACTGCACCCGTTTACCAAGAAATTTTGGAGCACTTCATGCTTCCTTCTGCTGACCAGCTTTTTAAAGATGCTGATTTCATTTTCCAGCAGGATTTGGCACCTGCCCACACTGCCAAAAGCACCAAAAGTTGGTTAAATGACCATGGTGTTGGTGTGCTTGACTGGCCAGCAAACTCACCAGACCTGAAGCCCATAGAGAATCTATGGGGTATTGTCAAGAGGAAAATGAGAAACAAGAGACCAAAAAATGCAGATGAGCTGAAGGCCACTGTCAAAGAAACCTGGGCTTCCATACCACCTCAGCAGTGCCACAAACTGATCGCCTCCATGCCACGCCGAATTGAGCCAGTAATTAAAGAAAAAGGAGCCCCTACCAAGTATTGAGTACATATACAGTAAATGAACATACTTTCCAGAAGTCCAACAATTCACTAATATTTTTTTTTATTGGTCTTATGAAGTATTCTAATTTGTTGAGATAGTGAATTGGTGGGTTTTTGTTAAATGTGAGCCAAAATCATCACAATTAAAAGAACCAAAGACTTAAACTACTTCAGTCTGTGTGCACTGAATTTATTTAATACACGAGTTTCACAATTTGAGTTGAATTACTGAAATAAATGAACTTTTCCACGACATTCTAATTTATTGAGATGCACCTGTATATATGAAGAGTTCAAATGCAAAAGCCTTTAAGTACCATTTGAAATTTTCTTCTAAAATGAGCATTTTTCTTAGGCTCCTATGTTTATGTTCTGTTATTTCACTTTAATGGCAATAAAAAGAATCTATTCATTGCCATTAAACTGAAATTACTGAACCTACACTGAAGCCTGATAAAAATGCTCATTTTAGACGAAAATTTCTAATAGTACTTAAAGGCTTTTGCATTTGAACTCTTCACACATATATATATATATATATATATATATATATATATACATACACACACACACTTTATATTGTATCTCCTTACTTTAGCTCGATTCACAACGGTTAGTTTATAATAATGTAGTTTAAATGGTTCTGGTAAGTTTTCGCAGGAATTTGAGCATGCCGCTGCATCATTACGTCACGTCTGTAAACATAAAGAAGTTTTCCCGGATAGTAGACTATATAACACGTGAGGATCCTGCAGGTGACGGATCGTTTATAGCCTTTTCTCACAGCAGCTGGAATAATTAAATTTATCATTTTGATGGAGGATTGTAATCCAGAAAGGGTTGTGTGTTTATGAAACACGTGACTGAAATTAAATTATATTCCAGTTTTAAATGTGCTTCTGATTACAGATAGCCTGGGGTTACACAAGATTTGTATTTTAAAGAGAATCAGTTCAAAGGAAGAATAATTGTATAATTTATAAATATGAAATTCAATGGTATGACAGAGATTAGTGAACAGAAATTGACATCTACACTCTAATACACACTATATACACAGTCACGCAATGCTGATGTTGTTAACATTAACAATTTGAGAACAAAGTATCCATGGGTTCCAAAGACATCACGTCCGCTATGCTTGCCGCCATATTTGTGTCCGATGCGACAACAAGCACAGCACATCTCTATGAGATTTAATAGATAATATTAATATATTGAAATAATAAATGACCTTTTACTACCATTTCCCACACTGATCCCTGGACTTGATTATTTTACTGATTATTCACAAATCCAGGCTAATGTAGGCTATGTCCTAAATTATTACACCACTTGTGCAGCCAGTCACAATTCATGAAGGTAATTTACTCAGGACGATGTTTTTTTTTTTTTTTTTTTGTATGACAAATTCAATATAATGATAAATAAATAGGTTTAGCAAAACAAATGTGATTATTTTTGAGAACCTTGTGATATATACACTTAACTGCAGACACAAATGACGTGGTACAATACAAATATTTTAGCGTACTTTATTCTCCTGTAAAGAATCACAGCTGTCTCTTATTATCCTTTTCTGACCGTACGTTAGCTGCCAGTGGTGCCTTCTGATTGAAGCCAACAATTTATTCCGCCGATCTAACCTCTTTGGGATCGAATAAAATTGTAGTTCGGGGTTTTTCTGACGACTGTTGTTACAGCACAACATATCCTGGGCATACTGTAACCTTGTGAAGCTTCTGGGTGTGTTTGGTTGATCTTCCTCTGGTAGCTGTGGCTGCTGTGAGCGTAGACTGACAGCTCGCGCAGCTGTGACTCGGACACAAAAATGGCGGCGATAAAACACTGTGACGTCACATGAAACCTATGGATAACAATAATAATAATTTGCAGGGTTTGATGTGATATGAGCTAATTAACCGATCGCAGGGGTGTGCGATATTGACAAAAAATAATATCTTGATATTTTCTTGGATTTTAACGATAACAATAATTAGACGATATTTTGCTGAGAGTGTTATTATGCTGGTATCTACGGTGGACAGCTGACTCCTAACGTTTTTATATTCTTCATATTCTGTGTGGTGGTCCGTTCACACTGATAGAAATTAATCTTTTCCAATAAGTTTAAATTGATTTTTCCCTTTATAAAGCCATTTTTGAGACAAATTATTATATTTAATCAGTGAATTAGAATAATAAGACATTTGGGCTGTTATCAAGCAAATTAAATCAGTATCAATAAAATTCATCTTTGCACTGCAGAGGAAACACAGAAGCTGCATCTGAAGTGGCATTTAGATGTATTTACACACGGTTTAGTGCAAGACATGAATGCATTTAACCTGCAGTTAGAAATGCATAAGTAATGTTTTGATATATTAAACAAAACATTGAATACTGTTATTTGAAATTATTTTAATAATAAAAATTAAAATCGCCAGCAGGTGGCAGCAAGTCACTTTTAATAAGTGAGTCATTACGATTGAACTGAATCATTTAAACGGTTGATTCATTCAGGAACTAAACACACTCAGATGCAAAACAGCGTTGTGGCTGTGTTTGGAATTATTTTTGTTGTTGAAATAGAGCAAAAACAGGCAACATGGTGTCTATAACATAAGTCTCTTAATGAACTTATTGTTTTTAACTGTTGTAAAAAATAAGGATTACATTTGTAATAATAGAAAAATGGTACTCTTTTCGTGATATTGATAGAACTATATGAAATGATATAAAAATATACATTTTCTCTCCCCATATCTGGAATTTTGTGATCTTTCTAAATGTATTTTTTAGACTGAATCATGCAGTGAAAGAACCACTCTAAATGCGTGCACTCTGTAGGAATGTTTTGAATGGTTTTTGCAAAATACTCGATAATGTCAAAACGCACATCGTTAAAACAACAATTACGATATTATCGCAGACTATATATATCGCACACCCCTAACCGATCGTTAGATTTAATCACCATTGGTAGCATGGTTTATTGTAATGCTTTTTTCCTCAGTTGGTCAGAACAAAACTTGCAGACTCGTTACTTACTCGTTCAGATGACAATATCCAGTGAAAATTCTTATTTGGGTCATACTTCCAAGACGTAGAATCTGTGATTCTGAAGTACAGTATCCACACACACTCCTCAAAACATTAGATTCATCCGCGCTGGAGAACCCATGTAATGAATATAATTCCACAAGTAACTGCAATTGCAGGTTTCAAACAGAGATGGAAACAGAGGCAAAACTTACGGACTGCAGCTTTAAGCTTTTCATCTAATATTTTATCATCTAATATTATATTTTCTTTTTAATTTAATGCATAAATTGTACCTACGTTTTTCATCTAATACTTTATCTACTATTATATATATTTTTTACTTTTAATGCATTGATTGTGCCTAAGTTTTGCATCTAAAATTTTATCATTTAATATTATATAATTATGTAATGCACGTTATAATGCACTGTGTGATCTCATCAGTAATTGTAACACTGAAATATCGCTGACAGTGTTTTGTGATAAAGTTCTGAGCTCATCCGCTCTATTAATTCCGCAGTGAGGTGGATGTTTTATGTATTCATCGGCGCGGGGAATCAGTGTCACAGTTCAAGCCGAGCTGAAACCCTTCCGCTTCTCCTGAGATTGATGCGCGAGAGTCATTTCGCTCCGGCTCCGATGCTAAATTGGATGCTTGCTGTTTGAAAAACACAAGTGAAATAAGATTTTCCTGCTGTAGATGTTTAGAGTCTGGAGTTTCTTCAGCATACTGATGAGATGCTGGGCCTGTGCTGTGGTGCTGTGGTTAAACGCTGGTTAGCAGAAGCTGGTATTCACTTTGAATAAATGAGTCTGATCAGGGACGAATCAGGCCCGGTTCTACGGGGGTGCACCCTCAGTTAAAGATTTAGCAAACGGTGCGTTATGCTTTGCGCTCTGGAGATCGGTTTCTATTTCAGTGTGTTTTTGCAGCGTTGAGCAGTATAGACAATCACAGACATATCTGTTGATTTCTTGAATCAGAGGCATCTCTCTCTCCTGGAGAAAATGAAATATTTATTTGTTTGTTTGGTTATTTATTTACTTATTTAAAATATATTATTTGTATTATTTATTGAATGTTTTATTTTATTTCATTTTGTTTGTTTTATTTTAACATTTTAATTATTTTTATTATGTATTTTAAAATGTATTTTATTTATGTGAAATTATTTATTTATTTCAATTTGTAATTGATTATTATTTATTTAAATTTTTTAATTATTTTAACTTTTAATGACCTTTATTTATTTGCAATGAATTATTTATACATTTGTTTAAAATAAATTATTTAAAATGTTTTTATATTTTACATTTTGTTTTAATTATTTTAGTTATTTTATTATTTTTTAAATGAATTATAAATTTAAATGAATTTATTTATATTTATATGTTTACAGTGTTATTATTTTAATTGTTTTATTGATTGATTGATTAATCAATGCGTTATTTATGTGTTATTTTAAATGAACCATTTATTTGTTTACGTAATAAAATATATAATTAATAGTTAATATAATAAGTGTATTTATTTATTTTAATATTTATAATATTTTCTATTAATAGATCTGTTATTGTTGACACGCATATGTTTCCATACTGAAATATGGCTGGCAGGGTGATGATAATCTGAAGGAGCTAAATGCCAAAATTTCTCCTCCCAATTCAATGTCTTAAGACAGTTTTCCAGTCCAAAACACAAGGTGGCAGTAGATGCACACACATGCTGTGTGTGTGTGTGTGTGTGTGTGTGTGTGTGTGTGTGTTCAGACTCATGCATTAGAGCTGTGTTGTGTCTGTGAGGGCTGGAGAGATTTCACCCTCTGTGTTTTTCATTTTCTAAGGAGGAAGCGATTGAGAGGTTCATATGAGCAGGAATCAGTAATAGCATGAGTGTGTGTTCAGTGCAGATCTTGTCTTGGAAACTCAGGACTGTCAGCCGCTTCATGTGCATCATTATCATTCAAGACGTGAATCCTTCCTCCATCTCGTAAGAGCCGTGACAAAAGCCTCCGTGTGTGTGTGTGTGTTTATGAGCGTCTGATGACAGCAGCATCCTCAGGAATCTACAGGATCTTCCCTCAATGACACGTAGAAACGTTGAACCCAAACAGTCATGATTTAATTTTTCATCATCATTTTCCTTTTCTCTGACCTTTCCCATTAAAGAGATCATTCAGCCAAAAATGACCATTCATGTCACTTTATTTCTTCAGTGGAACACAAAAGATGTTTTGAAGAACATTTGGAACCGAACCTTCTGAAAATGTTTCAGCTTTAAAACAAAGTCTATGGTGAACAGCACTACATAAATAAATTTCAGACTGAGATTTGAGACAAACAACATTGAACCCCATCAGGGTTATTATCAAAAACTAGAACTAATAACACATTTTTTTGTGTTTGAAATAAAATATACATAATAGATCAAACTTAAACTAAGTGAAAATTGGAAATGTTGCCTTGAAAACTAAAATGTTTAAGTTGAAGCACTAAAATTACTCACTGGGAAAAAATAAATAAATAAATATATACTGAAGATAAATAAATAAATAAATACTGAAATAAAATTAAGTTAACTATAAATAGTAAAAATGGCTACTAATAAAAATGACAAAAGCACAAAAAAAATCTAAAAACTAAACTAAAATAAAATAGAGATGACAAAACTAAATGTAAACATAAATTAGAAATGTTGCCTTGAAAACTGAGTGAAAATTTTAAGTTAAGTCGACGTGCTAAAATTAAAAATGAACTCAAAATAAATTAAACCTAAATAATAAAAATGACCACTAATAAAAAAAACATAAGCACAAAAATAAATTATGAAAAATGAAACTGAAACTAAATTAAACTAAACTAAAATTGAAATTAAGAACTTTAAATGTAAATGAAAATGAGAAATATTGCCTTGGAAACGATTAGAAATATTGCCTTGGAAACAATTTGAAATAAGTGTATGTATAACTAAAGTAAACCTAAATAGTAAAAATGATAGCTATTAAAAATGACAAAAGCACACAACAAAATCACTAAATAGGAAACTGAAATTGAAATGAAATTTAAACAAAAATTAGAAATAAGTCAGCTGAAGCACAAAGATTATCCGTTGAAAACAAACAAAAAAGTAAAACTGAAATACAAACAAATGAAGCCCAATATTAAAAATGACAACTAATAAAAGCACATAGCATAAATTACAAGAAATTAAACTTAAATCAAAATGAAATGAAAATTATACATTTTGCCTGGTGAACTAAATGAAATTAGTTGACTAAATTCAGTCACTAAAATGACTCACTGAAAATAAATTAAAACTACAATAATTTAAACCTAAAGAAAAATGACAGCACTTTTCTTTTTAATAAAGAAAAATTAAATTACAATTACAAATAATTACAAAATTATTAAAAAAATGAAAACTGAATATATAAAAATACATTTCAAAATATTAATAAAAAACATAGTAGTATATTAATAATACTAAAATTACACTGGACCTCATTGAATTTCATTAAATTAATAAAAAAGAAAAACACTGAGACGTTTCTCAAAATATATTCTTGTTTGTTTTTCCTAAAACACAAAGTCATGCAGGTTTGCAACTCTATAATTGAAAGTGAAAGTGAAGTGACAGACGGCCAAGTACGGTGACCCATACTCGGAATTTGTGCTCTACAATTAACCCATCCAAAGTGCACACACACAGCAGTGAACACACACACACACTGTGAACACACCCCCGGAGCAGTGGGCAGCCGTTTATGCTGCGGCGCCCGGGGATCAGTTGGGGGTTCGGTGCCTTGCTCAAGGGCACCTCAGTCGTGGTATTGAGGGTGGAGAGAATGCTGTACATTCACTCCCCCACCAAAGGTTCGAACTCACAACCTTTGAGTTACAAGTCCAACTCTCTAACCATTAGGCCACAACTTCCCCTTAATTGATCATTTTGGCTGAACTATCCCTGTATCCCTTATTCGCTACTGCACCTTTAAGAGTGCTGTATGTAAATGAGCTCTGTGTAAGAGTTTAGTTCATCAGCTGCTGGATAACGAGCGGCTGTTAATGTGTCAGTATGTTAATGAGCTCACGACTGTGATGCTTTAGTGGTTATTTCTGATGGTGATCTGTGAACAACCCGAGATTTTAATCAGATGCTCAGATACTGCTTTTTATCTCTTGTTTGTTTGTTTTTGGTTCAAAATGCATTCTGGGATTGCCATCCCGGTGAAGGAAACATTTTTTTTTTATTATTTATTTGAGGTTTATTTGACAGGGACAATGCACATCAATAATACATAAATGTGCAATGTGCCAGAATTAGGCTATTTTGCAAAAACAAAAACAAAAAAAAAATTATACTATAGCTAGAACCAACAGATCAATAGCAGCTCACTCAAACACACACACAATCCAGCGGTCAAACTATCACTAATAACATCATATCAATATACAGGCAAAGATACAAGTAACAGTAGCCTTAATCATTCAATCAGTACTCAACCAAACAACCTCATCTATATAGCATTAAAATCTCAACTAGTAAAGCAGAATTTAGTTTGTAAAATGAATGTTGACTCTCAATTAACCACGTCTTTAGGTGAAACTTAAAGGAGGTATAAGTATTAAAATGTGTAATGTAAGTTGGCATGGAGTTCCACATCAAGCTCTTGCATCTCAGAAGAGAAGAGAAAGCCGCTGTTGTTGTGGGTTTGATTGACAGGCCGGTCAGAGCCTTCATCAGCTCTCCTCCTCTTCCTCCTCAGGGAGCAGGAGCTGAAGGTGCATCAGGCGCGCCGCAGTCTGGAAGAAGCTCTGATGGCCGACGGTTTGGCGCGAGCCGCCGAGTCCAGGCGAGACACGCAGGGCAGAGCGGCGTGAAGAGAAACAGGTGAGAAACAGCTCAGGACTTCATTACTGCTGCGCTTCACAGAGAGCTCATGATGCACAATTACTCCGAAGACAATATTCAGATCAATTCAGCTCAGGTTTGGTCTCGTCTGACAGTGACATCAGACTGATAGTGATACTGAAATTGAAAAGAACAGTTCAGTTTAGCTCAGGATTAGTTTGTTTCTTCATCAGATTTGGAGAAATGTCATTGCATTACTGTCTCTGCAGTGAATGGGTGCCGTCAGAATGAGAGTCCAAACAGCTGATAAAAACATCACAATAATCCACAGCACTCCAGTCCATCAGTTAACATCTGGAGAAGACAAAAAATGAAACAAATCCAGCATTTAAGTGCCCCTATTATGGATTTTTGAAAACTATCTTTCATGCAGTGTGTAACGCAGTGAATGAAAACATCCTGCAAAGTTTTAAATCTGAAAGTGCACCGTGTATAAAGTTATCGTCTCGAGTCGAATCTGAATCATTGAAACGAGTCATTTTTAAAATGAATCCCAAACCGTTTCATATTGAGGTCAGAATGAAACATTAGCATATTGCCCGCCCACTTGCTGGTCTTTTCGCATTGGTTTGAATGAAAATGCAAAAACCGCTTTTGGAGTGGTTTCCCCGGTAACGCTGTACACAAAGCAGCACTGCGCTCACAAACGCTGCTTTTAATGAAATCGACCAATCACCGCAGATTAGCATCACACAGAGGAGAGGTTTGGAAAAATGAATCATTGAGTGAATCGTTTTGGAGTCGTTGAACAAATAAAGTAAAAATAAATGCATATTATAAGAAAATAAGTGTTTTTTTACCTTGCATGCATGTCAGCCTGTTGTTGGTGACTCCCAAAACCAAAATATGAACCTTTCATAACCCATAATAGGGGCACTTTAACAGGTTTTTAACTAAAATATGTGTCCATAATCCATAATAACACTTCCTCCAGTGAAAAAGTGTTCTGGTGTGAATCAAGAGAGAAAACAAGCTCTAAACAAATATGTGGCTGGATTTTGATGTGAGGCGACAGGAGATGCACTTTTTCACTGGAGGAAGAGTTATTATGAATTATAGACTTGTATTTGAGTTAAAAACATCTTAATGATGGATGTGTTTCAGCTTTTGTCTTCTCCAGATGTTAACTGATGGACTGGAGTGGTGTGGATTACTTGTGGATTATTGTGATGTTTTTATCAGCTGTTTGGACTCTCATTCTGACGGCACCCATTCACTGCAGAGCATCCATTGCTGAGACACTGATGCAGAGACACATTTCTACAAATCTGATGAAGACACAAACTCATCCTGATCTCAGATGACCTGATGGTGAACAGATTTACAGCTAATGTTCATTATTCCTTTAAGTGTCTTTAAAATCAGATGTATTTGTGCTTGAGTTTAGGACCTCTGACTTTATCAACATGGTTTTTGCAGCATCAGTCCTGTTTAATTTCTCCAGGTATGTAATATTTGATCCGGTGCAGTGTTGGTGATAGCGTCAGTGATTCTGTGATTGTGAAGAGCTCACGGTGATGATGGAGTCTCTCTCTCTCTCTGGCTCGGAGGTCACGCTGCCATCAAATATTCAGAGCCTCATTAAGACACGGTCACATCACTGCAGCCTCTTCATCTTCATCATCATCATCATCGTCATCATCATCATCATCTTCCTCTGACTCTTTTTTTAATGGGAATTAATAGTTAATATTCCGTCAGTGAGATCCGTCTGAATGCTGATGCTCGTCGACAGAAACACACTTTCGCTGCTTCACTGAGCTCTTTCTCTCTCTGAGCAATGAAATATCAGAAATATTCGCTGGGTGGAATTAGTGCAACGGCTTTATTTCCACAAACTCATCTTTATTTTATTTTCTGCCATGATAAAAGCTCTAATGCACATCATGTGGTGTTTTCACCTGATGTTCACACAGAATGCATTGCTCTTCTCTGCTTTTCTTTGTTTCTCTGTGTAAACATGCATTACATGGAAAACTCTGAGCATTGTGCACGCGTCATTCAGAGTATTTTTGGAGCGCTTGCTATTTTAATTTGTGGTGCTCAACTTAACCCTTAAATCATGTTCAAATACATTCAGGGTATGATCATCATGTTTTAGGTCAATTCAGTACAGTTCACCAAATATGGTTTTTCACACTATGAAAAACCATATTTGACAGCTTTTGCTGGAAACAACAATTGTTTTCCATGAAATGTGAGTATTATAAACAGTATTTCAAATATTTTGTAGGTTTGTACAAAATGTAGAAATGTAGATTTTTTTTTTTTTTTACAAAAAAGTAAAAAAAAAAAAAAAGTGAATATTATAAAAAGTATTTAAAATATTTTATTTTACATTTAAAATCTAGATTTTTTTAATTTATTTTTTATTTTATTTTTTTTTTTACAAATGTTTATTTTTTCATTTTATTAACATGAATACTTCACACACATTACAAAAAAGTAAATATGAGAACATTAAAAACTGTATTTGACAGCTTTTGTTAAACAATTGTGTTTCATGAAATGTAAATATTATAAAGTTTATTTTGAATTATTTAAAACTAATTTTATATAAATATTTATTTTAAAATTATTTTAAATTTAAAATAAAAACGTGATTTTTGTTATTTGTAAATAATGTTTTTTTAGCAATAATACTTCTTACACATTACCAAAACTATTTTTATGAATGTGAATATTATAAACAAAATTAAAATATTTTGCTTTATTTATTTGAAATGTAGATTTTTTTTTTACACTTTTACTGTTTAAAAAAAATATTTTTTAACATTAATACCTCTCACACATTACAAAAATGTAAACATGAGAACATTTTTAAAACTGTATTTGACAAATTTTGTTTTTCCTAAAACAGTGTTCTAAGTATTTTGTATTACATTTAAAAATTTTAAATTATTATTTTTTTAATTTTTACTTTTTTTTGTGTGCTATCCTGATCATGATTGATTCCCAGAACAATTCACATGGATGAACTGATAAAACACCTTCAATGCAGCACACATTTCTTCAAGTAAAAGTGTCTGCCAAATGCATAAATGTAAATCAGAGAGTCCAAACTTTCCAGTTCCTGACTCTAAATGAGAAATAGTCTCACAATTTCAAGAAAGCATCCTTGGTTAACCAGTATTTCCAGCATCTCACAAATGCATTGTGGGTCGGATTGATCCAGAACATAATATAAGTTTGAAGAAGTTCAGTTTGAAAAAAATGCATTTTTTTTTTTAACTCCTCTGCCCTGCGTCTCATGTTTTTAAATGCAAAAACATTCTGTGTGAATGGCCTCCTAGTTAGTTAGGCGTCTTGCATTTTAGTATTTAGATAATGTTCATAGTTTTTTCTGTATATGAAATGAGTAACATGAACATGATATGTTGATGAGCTGATGATTGTGATGTCATGGTGATTTTATCACACAGATGAAGGTCAGTGAAGTGTTTGTGTGTTTGCTGGCGTCCGTCAGTGAACTGATGCTGAAATGTTGTTTATCTCTGGATGGGATTGAATGTGTTTATGAGGTGACGGCTGCGAGAGGAGCTCCGACACAAAACACAATTTAAATACAAATTAGCACACGCACGGAAACCAATAGCATTTGCATTAATTCCACTGGTGTGTTTGTAAGATAAATGAGTCTGTCCTCAGAATCCAGAGCATGTTTCCTTTCATTCAGATGAGCTGGAGCCGCTTTCACACATTCACTCGCTTTTGTCTGTAGGTTTGCTTTGTTGTGTGTTTGTTGATGAGGATGGATCGCATGTATGAAGCTTTTCTCATGAATTTCTCACAGTGTTTTTTTTAGTGCTTTAAAAAAAATAGCATGCAACACCTTTTACTGACATGGGTGTTGCAGGGTATTATAGTTAACTAAAAATAAACCATAAAAAATGTGTTAAATGAAATATAAATGTTAACTGTAATTAAATAAAATATTTAAAAATATTTGAGCTATTTTCTCATTTTCATTTAGTTTAACTGGATGTACTGACCAAAATTAAAATAGAAATAAAAAAAATAATAAAACAATATAGACATTTAAAATGGTGTTATTATAGTAAACTAAAAGAATAAAATATTTTTGTTACTTGAAATAAATTTGTTACTTCAACTGAAATAATCATTTAAAAATAATCATTTAGTTTAATTTCAAGTTCTAAATAACTAAAACTAAAACTGAAATAATAAAATAATAAAAACTATATAGACATTTTAAAAAACCAAACCTAATAAAAATCACAAAAACACACCACACAATTACTAAACTTTAACAAAAATGAAGTGAAAACAGAAAATATAAAAATGAAACTGTCAAAATATTAATAAAAATATTCCAGTTACACTAAAATAACGCTGGTTTTATATATATATATAAAAAAAACTTAAAAATGACAAACACAAACAAAATTACTGAAATTTTAACTAAAATTGACACGAAATGGGAAACAAAATTAAACTAATTCTAAATATTAATAAAACTTGAATGATACTAAAATAACACTGGTGTGCTTTAGTAATTTTTTTTTTTTATCTCAACACCATGTTGCTTTTTTCTTGAATTAATTGAATTTTTACAAGATTTAATGAGGAAAAAATTGTAAGTAAATATGCACAGAATATATTTTTTTCTGTTTCATTGAGACTTTTCTGAAGCAGAAACAATTATAAAGAATTAGAAATATTGAACAATACAATACAATGTCCATATACACAGAACAAAACTTGCTCGCCGTTACAGCAGCTCAGGAAACTCTGAGAACAGAAAACATGAACTCTGCAGCTCCTTAATAGTCTTGCATTTGGTTTGATCAAATTTAAGGCCATGAAAAGTCTTAAATAGCATCATAAAAGTCTTAATGATTATTTTCAGAGGTCTTAAATTTAGAAACAGAAACACGCTGTGATGCAGATTTGTGACTATTAAACTTCAAAAGGCAATGATCACGGTTTCACAATCAGTGAATTGCACATATTTGTGCCAAACGATTGCTTATGATACACATTTGATGAATCGACAATGTTCATGCTTTAGTTTTTATATTATTAGACGGTTGTAAGATGCATATTTTATGTCTCAGCTTTTTTGAATGAGCAGCTAGAAGTAATAAGCATAATTAGTGTAATTAAACAATTATATCATAGTAAAGCAGAAACATTTCAAAATAAGAGTGTCAGTGTATTCCAGGGTTGTTTATGATTAAAAGTTCCTTATAATGCATAAATCTTTTTTATTTTTGGTTATTATTGGTATTTTGTTTCTCAAGTTTCTCTCATCTTTTGAATAAGCAGAAAAAAATACTAAAGCAAAGACATTTCAAAATAAAAGTCCCCGTGTATTTCAAGCTAATTTATGATTAAAATCTCTCTCATTATGCATAAAATGGCTATTTTCTGGCTATTATTGGTATTTTGGTTAAACAGTAAACGGTATCTGAGATTTAAATCAATGTAAACCTTTTTAAAAACCTTTGTTTCTCTCTGAAGTGCCCCGTCACAGAAAAGAAAGACTAGGAACATTATTTAACCTTCAATATATAGTCTGCACAATAATCTTTTGATTGCCATTCTTTAAACACATTATCAAATATTAACAAAAACCAATATCGATGGACCTCCACTTCATGCGTATTGATATATGAGAACATAAACCAATTT
>CM077222.1:927500-1005000 GCA_039654775.1 Spinibarbus caldwelli | reverse complement strand
AAGTGAATTTCATCTAGTGGAACCGTTTGGTACTGCGCCTGAACAAAATCTGACTGAAAGCTCTTTTTTTTTTTGCAATATCAACCTCAAATTTGGAGCACAGCTTCTTTAGATTTATGGCTTTGATTTTCATGCAGTGAAATATGTTTTAGAAAATATTTATTTCATATAAAATTTAAAAATAGTATTTTTGTCCCTTTTTCAAAATGATAAACTTTTTTTGGCACTACAGCAATAATATGCCAAGTTTCTTCTTTAAAAGAGTCTGTTCTCTAAAGCATTCAAGATTTATGAGTTTCAGCTGAGAATGACATTTTCATGTCTGTGCTCAAAAAGTGGTTAACAGGTAATCAATGCATTATAATTAGTGTTTGGGAAAGTTACTTTTAAGAGTAATGCATTACAATATTGTGTTACTCCATAAAAAATGAACTAATTGCATTACTTGGTTGCTTAACTAGTTATTTGAAAAAAGTAGTTTGATTATGTAACTTGCATTACTTGTAATGTGTTTCCCCCAACACTGATTATAATTACTGCATAAAGAGGTAATTTAGCATTAAAATCCTGTATATAAATAAAACCTTGAACTAGAAAATAGTACATTAATTTAATTGAAAAAAGATCATTTTTGATCACCATGCAAGCAGCACCGTCACATTTAAATAAGAAGATACATTTACTTATTTTCTGAAAATTGTATCAAAATGAATTGGGTTTATGCTTAAAACAAGAAAAAGTATCAGTGGGATCAGAAAAATAAACTTGTTTTCCATTTGAATTGAGTTTACTTGCAGGAATTTACATGCATGCTTCTGATATATTAATTTTATTCTGACCCCATCAGTAGATATTTTTTTTCCCTTGTTTTACTCACTTAATTTTGTTATATTTATTTCAGAAAGCAAGCTTTAATATTTTGTAATTTTGCTTTTGTCTTGATTTTAGAATGTTAAGATATTTGTACTGAAAGAAAAGACTAAGAAACTGAGGAAGATCTTTTTTTTTTCCTGATTTTGCAAAACAAGAATATTTCACCTGAAGAGTCTAAGATTGTTGTTCAGAGTTTTGCTCCGTTCAGAACTGAACTGCAATGAAATGCACTGTGATTTTAAAGAAACACAAAAGTCCACCCGTAGAAGAGCACTTTGTTTCCCAGAATGCATCACCTGTGTTGAATTTCTTTGAATTGCGATTCAATGAATTCCTCTTCCTGTCCTTCCAATTCAGCTTCCTAATTCCATTCAAATTCACACTCATAAATGACAACTAATGCCATTTGATTTTATATCCAGAATCATATTGTGACGTGCATTTAGTGTCTTATTTTTAAATGTCATTTTTATTTGTTGAAGAAATGATTCAAAGTTACGAAGCACGAAATTGTGCTGGAACTCATAATTAGACGTCGTTATTAGCGCTGCCACATCCGATTAGCAGCCTGACTGGCTGAATGAGTGAATGAACAGATCACAGTATCATAATGAATTATATTTCATACGCTTTCATAGTCGGCTCATTTACAGATGGGAGTGTTTATAATCGAGTGATTTGCATTATTGATGTGATGCCAGAATGCAGGAGCGTCTCTGACCTCAAACGAGTGGATAATGTCCGAGCGATTCGTTAATCTCGCTCTATCTGTCTGATGATTAATAACTCTGAAGGATTGTCTTGAGTTCTAGTAGTTTTCTGTGTTTTGGGCCTCATTTACAGCTGTTATTAATGAGCGTCATGTGATCCGATCATGTGTTCAGAGGTCAATCATATTGCATTTGTTGCAGTGTGGGTTTGATTCCCAGTAAATGTATGAACTTGAATGCAGTGGAAGTTGTTTTGGATTAAAGCTACTGTCACCTGCGTGTTCACTCAGCTGTCAATCAGTCTCTGCACAAGACAAGAGTGTTAAACATCACTGGTTAAATGCATTCATTAAATTGATGAGCATTCTGCTTGAAATGTCAAATTTGTGCTGAGAATCCAGGTAAAAACTCTGTTTTCTGATTCTTCTGTTTTATAGATTTTTTTGTTTTTTTGATCAACATGCAGTTCACTGTTATTTTACTATCACTGAGATATAGTTTTTGTTAATATTTTGAATTAGCTTTTTATTATTTTCTCTTTTCACTTTATTTTCAGTTAAAGTTTTAATAATTTTGTGTGTTTTGTCAATTTTATTAGTTTTTGTTTTTAAATGTCTAAATAGTTTTTTAAATTAACTTGTATTTCAGTTTTACTTATTTTAGTGCATCAAGTTGAGTTTTGTTAATGCCTTGGCAGCTATCTGAAATAGAATAAGTATTTTATTTTATTTTATTTTATTTTTATTTATTTATTTTTTTAGTTTAGTGTAGTTTAGTTAGCATTTATTTTATTTCAAGTAACAAAAATGTATTTCTCTGGTATTACAGGGTTTCTGCAGATCTTAAAATGTTTTATTTCTCCCTTCGAACAAATTAAGGACTTATAAAGTTTTAAATTGGAGCAGAAATTCTAATTCACAGTAATTGCCTTACACATTGCATGCACTCACTGCAAAAATCAATCAATCAATCAATCAACCAATCAACCTTCAAGATAAATGAAGATAGATTTACTTGAGAAATGAAGATAGTTGAAGTCTTGTTTATAAAGTCTCAAGTTTATGCTTGAAACAAATTATTTTCTGAGCCCGTCGGCAGATATTTGTTCTTGTTTTAATCATAAACTCACTTCATTTTAATCTGTTTCTCATAAAATAAGATTTATCTCATGTCATTTTGCTTCTCCAGTAAATGTATTTTGATTGAATTTGCACTGGAAAACAAGACAAAAATACTGAGGAAGAACATCAGTTTTCTTTACTTGGTGATAAACAGGTCTTTAAGAAGTCTTGACTCGGCCGGTATCAGCTGTGTTTGAGTCTGATCAGATGTAATCGATCGGCTCTGATCAATCGCCTGAGATGAAGCTCACAGCTGATGATCAGGACTCTGTTCTTCAGACCGGATCTCATCCGTCAGGTGCCAGTCTTTCTCTGGTAATACTGACGTTCAGACGGTGGAAAGAGTGATTTCTGGTGTTGAAATAGTAAAATTAATGATGGAATCGGATGGCGAAGTAAATTCACTGTTTTCTCTTCAGCACAGACTCTTCATGAACAGGTGAAGTCTCGTCTCATTCGTCTGGATCAGGGATTCATCAACGCTTTCTGTCAGTCAGTCCTCTTTGAGCTAAAATATATAAGTCCCTCTTACTAAAACTAAAATTACAACTAAATCCATTGAAATAAACATGTTTGTTACGTGATTTTCTGATTAATTAATTTTTTAGTTTATGTATTTATTAGATTTTCCTTATTTTAAATATATATTTTCTGATCAATTGTTTTTAGTTTATGTATTTATTAGATTTTCCTTATTTTAAATATATATTTTGTTATTAATTAATTAATCAATTCATTTAATAGGTTTTTAACTTTTTAAGATTAAAATGTTTTGTATGGTTCTCTGGCATTGTTTAATGGTCACATGACATGTAGGCAAACAAATCAAATATTGAATCTTTTTTAGTGCTTTATTTTGGTTGTTTATGTTTACAGTTTTTATTTTTGATTTTTTAGTATTTGAATTAATGATTAGCTTTTCATGAACTCACAGACCCGTGTTTGGTAAAGATGGTCCGTTTGTTCTTTATTCTCTGGTTAGGTCAGGTGTTTTTTGTTTTCAGTTTATCGTCCAATCAGACGGAGTGGTGTGTTTGTGGGCGGGGTCAGCTGCTTTTGTTTCTTGACTGAAGAACCGCAGTTTTCTGTTCCTGTAGAGACAGAAGTTCATGAGGCTCAGTGGAGCGAAGCAATCATCCGTCTGCTGGATTATTGATTATAGATCTCCGCTCCGCTCGCTCACTGCACATATATTCCTGCTCCCTGCGTATACAGACACCACAGTGAACTCTAAATCATTTCTATTCTGGTCAATTCTCTCTTCTACAATAAAAAACTAACATTTTAATTAAGAAATATTACACTTTTTGTTTCTCTAGTCAACATAAACCATCCTGTTATTCTTTGTGAAATCCCTCTAAGCTCAGTATGATCATATCAGTTATTAGTGAACTAGAACTAAAACAATAAAAAAACACACTTTTCATTTTCATTACTTACAAAAATACACACACACACAGACACAGACACACACACACACACACACACACACACAGAGACACACACACACAGAGACACACAGAGACACACAGACACAGATAGATGCAAAAGCCTCTAAGTGCCATCTGAATTTTCATCTAAAATGAGCATTTTTATCAGGCTGCTATCTTTAGGTTCAGTAATTGAATGAATAGGTCCTTTTCTATGCAATTAAAGTGAAATAACTGAACATAAATATAGGAGCCTGATAAAAATGCTCATTTTAGAAGAAAATTTTAGACGGCATTTAGAGGCTTATGCATCTGAACTCTTCATATATATATATGTGTGTGTGTGTGTGTTAATGAAATAAAATAATGTTAATGTATAATTGAAATATTATTATTATTATTATTATTCTTTTTTTTTAATTGTAATTTTAAAGTTTCAGTCTTTAGTCATTTTACTAAAGTTTCAATTTTAGTAATTTAATAATTTTAATGTTTAGTTAGTTTTAATTTTGTTGTGTGTTTTTGACATTTTTATTAGCTTTTGTGTTTTGAAAATGTCTCTAGTTTTTGTGATTTTTTTTTTTTTTTTTTTTTTTTTTTTTTTTTAGTTATTTTAGTATATCAACTTAAACTTAATGAAAATGAGAAATGTTGCCCTGAAAACTAGCTGAAATAAATGATTTTATTATTTATTTTATTTGATTGTTTTAGTTTAGGTTAGTTTTAGTTAACTTTAATAACAGTATCAGTGATACTACATAAATAACACTGGATCCCATGCAAAAGATGGATAAAATATGAAAATGAACATGATTTAAACATTTGTTAATCCCTTATTCTGTGACTGTATAAACTTTATAAGCATTGTGTTGATTTTCTTGTGATATGTGTGAATATGAAACGCTTGCTCAGTGAGAGTCAGGCTGAGGTTCTAGAGAACAGAAGTGTGTTGGTCTGGTTCTGGTTCTCTGTCTGATGAATGATGTGGATGAGCTGATGAACGCGAGCGATCAGAGATGACGGATGAAAGAACGCTGAGCTGTGCTTTCTCTCATAACGTTCATCAGTCTCTGGTTAATGTGTTTGTGACGTCCACCGTCATTACAGCAAATCACACGTTCAATCAGAAACACACAAACTATCATTTATTTACTGCTGCATTGGTCTTCATGGACAAACAGCAGCTTCACTCATCTGACTCAGTCTTTCAATCATGAAGCCGTATATCAATATTACGCTCTAGAATAGCGTCCATTGTCATTAACAAATATTTTGACTTTCTGTAATGCATCACAGATCATATTCATTCAAATATTTATAAATATCATTAATGATTCACTAGCAATTTATATTCTTTTGCATATATTTTAAGTTAATATTTCTTAGAAATGAACTACTGATCTGTTACGCAGTATGTTGTTTTACAAATTAATGTTATGTGGTACTTGAAATAAAATAAAATATAAAAAAACACATTTTATTTTTGCTAGTTGCCAAGGAAACACTCCTCATTTTAATATGCTATATCAAGTTTAAATTGATGTAAAATAAACTAAAATAAAAAGTAATAAAAGCTGTGTAACAACAAAAACTAATAAAAATGACAAAACACACAACACAATTAGGCTACTAAAACTTTAACTAATGAAAGTATAAATACATAAAAATAAATCTAAAAATAAAATCTATTCCAATATATACGTGTATATATATATATTTATTTATAAAACAGTAAGTTCCATTCCTGGATTCTGATTGGTCAGCAGCTGTGTTTTATTGACGATACAGCGTGGCTATGACCGCTTCACCCAACCGTTCTGTGTATCACTGAGCAACACCCTTAGCAACCACCCTTAGCAACATAAACAATCAATAGCTCAAAACTTTCATGTATTATGTATTTCGGCAGAATTAACTATTTGTTATTTATTTAATGAAGTATGAGTGACCCCTGCTGTCGTTATGTTGAGACCCCGCCCTTCCTCGTCTAATAAACGCTTCTCATGCGGAGATGTGTTGATGTGTGTGCGGCGCGTCTGTGTGAAAGACTACAGTTTCCAAAGTGAGGAGGGAATATTACTGAATTTATTAGTTTTCTGTTTCAGGTATGATTCTGTATGTCCATCAGTTTGCACTGTAATGACGCTTGCAAACTCACGTTGTGCCACGAATCGGTCTGTTTTCAAACTAAAAGACGGAAAACAGACGTTTTCTCATGCTGAGAGATAAGCAGATGTGTGTATGTGTGTGAGAAAATATCATATATGGTGTTAAAACAATAAGTGACACAGCAGATGATAAGAGCTCCTATTCTCTGTTTTTATTTAAGCTCCATTAGATGAGAGGCGTGTTCGGAACACTCTCTTGCCGTTTACTGTTGCTGTCAGGAACTATTTTTTAGTGGAAGGACAGCATTTAACGAACTTGCCTCAAAAAAGTAACATTTCAATACATAAATTTTGGGTTTTAATATTTTTTACTGTGTGGTAACCGTTTTATAAACGCATAAGGTACTCGAGGCCGCGCTCTATGGTGAATAAATCATGGCTGAAGGGGTCCCTTCACGTTGAGCCTAACAACGCCCTTCAGCCGTGATTTATTCACCATACAGCGCGGCCTCGAGTACCTTATTGCTTACATATATATATATATATCTATCTATCTATATATATATATATACTGTATATAATTCCATATATTCATCTTTTTAATGCAAATTAAATACTTATCTGTTAAACAACTATATTATGTTTTACAAATTAATGTTTTACCTGTGAACATATTACTGTAAGTTATAAAAAAATGATCAAGTTTCAAAACTAGATATAATTCAAATTTTTAGTTGTTTAAAATATGAAATATTTAAACCAATTTCAGTATCATTTTCAGTATTATTCAGCTGTCAGATATGGGCGCATAGTTTTTGTCAATAGGATTAAAAAATAATTGTGTTACTTGTGTAAAAGTTTTTAAATCTTTTTTTAATTATATATTTTTTATTTTTTATTCCATTGCACAAAACAAAACAAAACAAAACAAGCAAACAAAAAGAATGAAATGAGATATCAACTCAGAATTCAGATAAAAAAAGTCAAAATTGTGATATGTAAAACACAAATTTTCTGAGAAAAAAGTCAAAATTACAAGATGTAAAGTTAAAAAAACATCAAAATTGTGAGATGAAAAGGTCAGGATTCTAAGTTTATCTCTCGTAATTCAGATTTTTTTTCACAGAATTCTGAGTTTATGAGAATTGCAAGAAGAAAGTCTGATTTGTGATTTTATTTCATTTAATTTTTTTATTCTGTGGCATAAATGGGCTTCCATAATCAGACATCAGATACTATTCTGGTTCATATGATGCTGTTACACCAATTATTCTCCAAACTGAAGCGTGACAGCAGCGCTGGTTTAATTGCTGTCCGTCTGCCAAACGAAGCTGCACACTAATGAATGATGGCTGGTTCTTGCAGCTGATTCATGACTTCTTGATGTGGATTGTATGATGTGTTTGATGTGGTCAGATGGGTTGAGTTCATTGCCCCGGTGATCCAAACGAGCATCATAATGCAGCCGACCTGTCAGGAGCCTCATTAGATCCGATTAACCGACCTGTGAAAACCAGCAGCTTTAATTAAACTCTTCAGTGTGAGTGACAGCGAGTGAATAACAGGGTCGAGTGTGTGTGTGTGTGTGTGTTAATTAGCAGCCAGCATAACAATGTTTTGACACTCAGAGCTCAGCACACTTAACTGCCTCAAATGTGTCCTTTGACCAAATTAGTGTTCAATTCTGTTCAGCTCTCTTTTATTCACCATCTGCCCACATCACTCGTGTTGTTCCTCATTTTTTAAGTCGCTTTGGATAAAAGCATCTGCTAAATGAATAAATGCGACACAACATCTGCTTTGATCAGATATTAACCCGGAGAAAAACGCAAGAAAAGAGGCATCGCGTCACATGCCTTTCTCTGCTGCTGGAATGAGTTTACAGTGCTGGATACTGACAAACAACCACTGACTGACAGATTACAGGACTAGTTTACCTAAAAACTCACCCACCGTCATGAGCATGTTATTTAATGACAATACATACAACAAGACAGTGCTTTTGTTGCTTTTTTTGCCACAATTCTGAGGTTAAATTAGGTTAATAGTTCAAAATTAGGACCTTCTTCTTGCATTTCTGAGAACAAAAGTTCACAGTAGGATCCATAACATGCATATATGTAGAAAACAGACTTTTCTTTTCTTGCCAGCTTTAAGAAACAGCCCTATAGAAGCTTGATTTTGCAAAAAATAAATAAATAAAACGAAAATAAATAAATAATAAAATAAAAAAGACAAAACATTTTTTAGAAAATATAAAATAGGTAATTGTGACTTTATCTCCCAATTCAGGCTTTTTTCCTTGCAATTCTGAGAAAATAACTCAGAATTGCTTGATAAAAAGTCATAATAACCTTTAAAAAAAAAAAAAAAAGATTTCAGAATTTCAAGATATAAACTAAGAATTGCAAGATTTAAATTCAGAGTTTCGAAATATATATTCAGAATTTCAAGATATAAAGTCAGAATAGCAAGATATGAAGTCAAAATTGTGAGATATAAATGTAGAATTTTGAGTTATAAAAGTCAGAATTGCGAGGTGTTAAGTGAGAGTTGTGAAATAAAAAGTCTCAATTAGGTTTTCAAGTTAAATGATGTTTTCTATTCTGAAGCGAAACAGGCTTCCGTTCAGCTGTGCTCTGTGGAATGAAGATAAATTAGAGAATTGATTTGCCTCTTTTAATGAATGAGTCAACAACAGAGCAGAGCATTGTGGGACGTGTCTCCCGTGTGATTGATTCAGCTTTTATGTAGTTCATTCATGCCCCGAGTTTGTTTTTTAGAAAAGCCCTAAAATCAGGTGTCATTTCCTCCGTGATAATGTCACGATCCCGTCACGTCGCTGTCAGAGCTTCTGTTCAGTGGCTTTCTGCTAAAACGCAGCGACGCAGACGCAATTGAAGAAGAAAACATTAATCAGGAGATAACAGCAGGAAATGAAACCATTAATGTCTTCCTGTGAGGCAGAGGCAGAATTCAGGAGAAACACGGAGTCGGCCTGAGCGCCGCTTGATTATGCAGATGAAAAATGTCTTATTAAAGTACATACAACATGGCATTAATGCACGCAGAGCGCGTTTCAAGATGAATTAAGTTGGGTGAAGTTAGCCAGTCGTGAACATGGTTTTATTGCCGGAGGGTCGAGATGTGAAAGCGGCAGACTCTCAAATTGCTTTTGTATGCGGAGCTCGTTTCATATATCTACAGTGACAACATCTGAGGAGCGTCTCTGCGTCTCGCGGGCCGAAAGAGGCTCGTGGACCATAATAATAGAGAATCCAGAGCTGCTCGTACTGGAGGAGACTCTCATGCATTTGATGGGCCCTCATTAGCAGCATGCCATGATGCGCTGTTGTATTTTTAGGGTTTGTTTGTGCAACGCCTCACGAGGGAGTATGCTCGTCCACATACTGCTGCAGTTAGACCAACACGTGTGAATCAGCTCCACTGCTTCTGTTTGGCCTTCAGTGTTTTATTAGAGAGAGAGAGAAAGAGAATGTCGTCTGCAGCTGCTGAGAAACACGTACATTCAGAGTTTGGACTGTTTTCAGTTTTATTACCATCTGTCTGTCATTCTGTCTATCTATCCATCTGTCTGTCTCTCTGTTTATTCATCCTTCTGTCTGTCTGTCTATCCATCGATCTGCCTGTCTATAAAATTACAGTTTTATTTATTTGAATTTTTTCATTCTATTAATTCTGCTTCCTTATATTCAAATTTATGTTTCAGTTCTGAATCCTGTTTGCTGCCTCATTTGAAATTCAAAAGCCACTCTCAGTTCAGTATCTCTCTCTCTGTCACATGTGCTTCAGAATTTAGTTGTAAGTAATACATATATTTTTATCCTTCTGTGTCATTGATACTGTCATTTGACAAACTGCTGTTGGCAGAGTATACAGTAGAGAATGAGTCAGTGCACACATAACCGCTAGAACACATAAAGCACGCTAGAAAAACAAAGATTTATTGATGCTGCATGTATAGATACAGTCAGTATGCAGTAACTAGATCATATTTATCATATGTAGATTGATTGCTCTCAAGGGTTTTCTCTCTCCTCATCTAAATATTTTATGGAGGTTTTTGTCTTTGGCTGCTCACCGCGAGCTTTAAGATATTAATGCACCATTTTCTCTAAAGCTGTTTTGGAACAACATGGATTATGAAAAGCGCTAAACAAATAAAAAATGACTTGACTTATACTGAGGGCAGCTGGAGGGAAAACTAATCCTGGTTACCACACTTACCATGGGAAAAACACAGAGACACAATAGATTTACATTTATTCATTTAGTAGCCGCTTTTATCCACAGTGACTTACAAACGAGCAACATCACAAGCTATTTCTCATAACAGCTACAGTATTCATAGTACACAAGCTAGAGGAGAAATGCAGAAAAGAGAGGAAGAGAACAAGAATGAGAATAGCTTGGTTTTAAATAAGAATATGACCATGAATATATCTACACTACACAGTTAATCAGGATCTTTTGAGGAGCGTTTGTTTCCAGAAGCTTTACTTTCACTGTTCCTCAGCGGAGGAATGATCTTCATCTCACATCTTCTGAGGAGCGTTTATTTCTTCATCTCAGTCTGATCTTACTGAGACAGATTATTGGACATCTTCTGTACTGTTCTCACTGATTTACATTACAAGCATCAGAATTTCATCATATAAATATCAGCATCTACAATAATTCATATTTTTGCTCAGTTTGAATAAACTGATTATTTTCCATTGCAGCAACTAATGTGCTTCCTACCCAGAGGAGCTGTTTTTCCTCCATATTCTCACTGTATCAGACTAAGGTTCAAATATGATACTCAAAAAAAGAAAAATATGCAAACTTTCTTTTATGCAAGATATTGTCTGAAGCTTAATAAACTGTTCCATTTATATTTTTCTGTCGATTCTTTCATGCTTTACAGAGTTCAGGGCTGTTATGGTTCAGCACTGAGGCTCATGACAGGTTGTGAGGTTGATTCAGTGGTGAAGGTGTTAATTACAGCCGGTGATTCCCATCAGTGTGTCTGAATCCCTCTCCTCGTTTTCACTTTCTTCCCACACAGCAGCTCAATTAAACCTCTGTGTGTCTTTCAGGAGTCTCCAGATCATCACGGGACGCCAGGACTGACCTCATTTACTTCATTAATACACAACCCTGTGCTGGATTTATCAGTCAGTGTTATTCTAACTAAAACACATTGTTTTATCACTCAGAAGCACTGCAAAAGAATGAAGTGTGGATGTTGTTTAATACTGAGTTTCACATAAATGCATGTTTATGAGTGATAAAGCATATGCAATCTTGTTTAAAATAATATTCACTCATAAATCATGTATTAAGGAAGTAAATAGGGTGAATTGTGACGATCTGTTGACTGTAGAGTTGTGAGGCGTCTGTATCCAGCTCTTCTCTTTCATGTTAGAGTTCGGCGCGGTTGAAAGCGGTCGGCGAGATTCTTGAAGCAGGACCTTCTTCATCTGAGCGCAGAGATCACAGCAACCCCAGAGACGCTCTTCATTACTGAAGAACATGCGTATGCACACAGATGCTCGGCAGAAACTCATTCTGACAGTCCTGCTCAACAGAACCAAGTACTGCTGCATTTACATCCATGCATTAGGCAGACGCTTTTATTAGAGCAGCTAGCACTGCATTGCATTGCATTAAAGGTACATGTTATATCAGTCAGGGAAACACCTATGTTTTTTCTTATTTTGTCTGTGCATTATTATTGCATTGAATCTGGTCAGTGATTTTTAAATTTTTTTTATTAAGTAATATTATTTATAATAATATTAGTATAATAATATCATGCATTAATGCCACCCACTTTTTCAGTGGCGCTGGTTTCAGAAGTATTTTTCTATTAATTTTTTTCATTGTTTAAGATTTATAAGCCGTGAATCAAAACAAGCAGCAACAAAGTGAATCACAACATTACAATCTTTTATTTGAAGCAAAAAACTAAACATACAACAAAAGCATATATTATTGGAGCTCACAACAGGTCTGTGTTTAAGGGTTTATACATTTTCATTAAAAATCACTTTCCCTATATATATATATATATATATATATATATATATATCATTTCAAAATATACAGAAAATGGCCAAAAAAAAAATGCTTTTGCTTAAATATGTTTTAAAATATATTTAAGTAAATATATTTTCTACCAGTATATTTTCGCCTTTTTTGTATATTTTGAAAATAAATTTTAAAAATACAAATATATTTAAAAATATGTTTTATACAGTATTTCAATCTGAGAAAATATGTGCACGTCAAATTCAGCAAGGAACATATCTTACAATGTCCCCAAAAATTATAATATTAAAATATATGTAAAAAATGAAACATTATTAAATCATTATTAAATCATCTAGTTCTGATCTGTATTCCAAAACAAAACAAAAAACTAACAAAGAAAAAAAAAAAAAAAAAACAACAACAACTTGAAACAGTATTCTCCTATAAAACATACAATAATCTTTATTTACAACTTTAAAGAATATATATTTTTACAGTGCACTACTTGCAGCAGTTACACAAAGAAATCAGAATTCCTCTCTTTACCAAGTACCAAGTCTTTGTTTACTGAATTATAGATTCTATAATATTGTATTGTTTTGCTTTAACAGAGTAGAGTACTATTGTAATGTGATGTTGGTTTATGCATGATGTTATTATTCAGATCGTCCTCATGAATCATTTAAAGAAGTGCACATTTCCTGAATAAAATCCTCATTGATGCAGCGAGTGAAAGTGACTGAACAGTGCTAAAAACAGCTCAAGACGTAAAGGAAACTAATGCATAAATAAGAAATACTAAACAATGGATGGTTGGATTATTAATTTTCACAACATCAGACCATCCAGAAATAGAATCTGTTATCAGACCATTGAAAAATGGGCCAAAATCAGGCCAACTGCACAGTGGAGGAACCGAGAATGAAATATTAATGCAAGCAGCAGTTTTTGGGTGAAAGTACAGTAGGAGTCCTGGAGCGAGGCACTGTGTTTGTGCTGCTGCTGGAGGGTTTGATCTGCTCTTGGTGACGAATGGAAACTCTTCATAACCTCAGGCTGCTGTTTGTTTGGAAAACGCTTCCTCCTCCCGTATCTTTGTCCTTTATCAATATTTCATGGCTTATCGTGCCCTCTCGTTTGTTTCCAGATGTAATCAGATTGCTCCCTGCTGCTGCTGCTGCTGCTGTGTGTTTGGACAAAGAACAACCCATACAGCAAAAAAAAAAAAAAAAAAAAAAAAGGTTATATATAGTTATATAATCAATCAAATATATATCAAAATATATATATATATTTTAAATATATATGTTTTTAGAAAAGAATAAAAAATATTATATATAAAATATATAAAAATAAAACATATAAAATATATAAAAATAAATTCTAACTTAGAGTATTAATGAAAACTATTAATATTTCTGTCACACCAGGGTTATTTTTCATCAAAACGAAAACTGAATCTTCAAGTAAAACTACAACATTTTCATTACTTGAAATAAATATTAACTGAAATAAAATATAAAAAAAACTTACAATTATTTTATTTTAGCTAGCTCCCAAAACAACATTTCTCAACTTAAGCAACTAACATAACTAAAACTAAATAAATGAAAATAAATAAATAAATAAATAAATAAAATAAAATACAAAAATAAAATTGAATACATACTAAATAGACATTTCTTTAAAAAAATACACAACTAGAAATTTAACTAAAGGAAAATATAAAAATAAAATTCTAAATATTAACAAAATCTATTGTATATTATAATATATAATATATATTAAATTATAATTATATATTATATGAATCTCAATGATACTGAAATAACCTGACTTTGTTTCTTGTTCCGTCAAACACAACTGAGATGTTTGTATTTTCTTCACGTTCTTTTTTTCTGAAGATGAATGAATCTATGTTCAGATAGTGAGATGATTATCATTCATAGAAACTCTGATTTCTGAGCACGAGATGTGATGAAACAGCAGTTCAGATGACTTCATTCCTTCATTCTGTATACTTCAACTCAATGATTTCATTCAAATGTAGACACAAATACTGTCTTTGGGGATCAGAAAATCATTGTACAGATTACAGAGAGAGTGAGATGTCATCAGAAATCTGTGTGATGTTATTCTACGTCTGGAAGCGAATCCCTGATCACCTAGAATTCAGACTTTTCTGAATGTTTTTATGCTGATGCTCACTAAATCTTCATCTGGACAGTGTCCATTAAATGTCCATGTCAGTGTGAGTTTATATGAGCTATAATGAGCTGATCATGTTTGTGTGTCACTTTTTTCTTTTTAATTAAGCAAACCATGGTTCTTTCTTTAAATAAAAAAAGTTTGTCAATACTACTGCAAAACACAGTTAAAGAGTGCTTTGAGCAGTTGTGGAATAAAAAACAAAGGTAATTGCTACTTTTTATTGCACGGTTCAGATGTTTTTGCAAGTTATAAACTCAAGTATATTTTGCAATTTTGACTTTATTCCTAAGAATTTTGAGTTTATATCTCACAATTATTTTTTCCCCGTTTTTTCCCTCTAAATTCTGTAATTTGTTTTTCTACATTTTTTTTCAAATTGAGTTTGTATCTCACAATTATGATTTCTCCAAAAAAAAAAAAAAAAAAAATTCCCTCTAAATTCTGAGTTTATATCTCACAATTATGATTTCTCCAAGTTTTTTCCTCCAGATTCCGAGTTTACATCTGCAATTGAATTATTATTTTTTTTCTAAATTCTGAGTTTACATCTGTAATTATCATTTTTTCTCCATTTATTTCCCTCTAAATTCTGAGTTTATATCTCACAATTATGATTTTCCCAATTTTTTCCTCCAGATTCTAAGTTTACATCTGCAATTTAATTTATTTATTTATTTTTTCTTCTAAATTCTGAGTTTATATCTGTAATTATGATTTTTTTCTCCATTTATTTCCTCTAAATTCTGAGTTTATATCTCACAATTATGATTTTTTTTCTGTTCCCCACCCGCTAAATTCTGTAATTTCTTCTTCTTCATTTTTTTCCAAATTGAGTTTGTATCTCACAATTATGATTTCTCAAAAAAAAAAAAAAAACATTTACATCTGCAATTATGATTTTTTTCTTGTTTCTCCAAATTCTGTTTTCATCTGCAATTATGATTTTTTTCCCCTCCAAAATTCAGATGACTTTTTGAACTTTTCTTTGTTTTTATATATATATATATATATATATATATATATATATATATATATATATATATATATATATATATATATATGTGTAAGGGGTAATCAATGGCTAGAATAAGTAAGGGATAATCAACGGCTAGCTGTGCATTAAAGGATTTTAATGCACGACATGTAGGCAAAGAACCGCCTGACGTGAAGTGGAGGGTGGTTGCCTCCGCGAAGTGCATTAAAATCCTTTAATGCACAGCTAGCCGTTGATTATCCCGCTTATTCCATGGTCATTTGGCAAGTTTTAAACAAGTTAAAACTTGTATTGCTCTTTGCATATATATATATATATATATATATATATATATATATATATATATATTTCTCACAGTTGCAAGTTAACATCTCTTAATTCTCACTTTTTTTTTTCAGAATTGTGTTTGTATCTTTAAAAGTTCAGAATTATGATATACAAATTTGCAGCTTTGAGAAAAAAAAGTCAGAATTTTGAGATTAAAAGTCATGATCTCACAAGTTGCAGTCTATCCTTTTTGATTCTGTGGAAGAATTATCCAAAACCACTTGGAATCGAAACTTTTTTTTTTTTTTTTTTTTTTTGCATCATTTATAGCGTCTCTTGTATTTGATGTTGATTTAATGTTATTGCTGGCAGGTATTTTTATGTGATTGACTGATGTTTGTTGATGAATGCTCTTGGAGGGCAAACGCTGCTCATAATAAGGGCTGATTTTTCTGACTTAATGACATTTCAAGCTCTGCAGACGTTTGCTGCTTTTATCCTCCATCACATTATTCCAGCTCCGGCTCTGCTGATTTGAATGAGCTGACCTTTATATTCAGCGTTACAGCAAATCGAGACTTTCGCTTGACTTCCAGAGAAACGCTGCAGATCTGCTGATGTTCCCCCAAACTCCTTCAGACGTCTGCAGTGAGTTCAGCCCGAAGAGTGCTCTCTGCATCACTGCCGTCTCTCTTTTCTTCTCCTTTACAGAATTGTGACGCCTCATTTGCTTACTTTATATAGTTTTTTCCTTGAGTCTCTTTCTAGGAGGCCAGGAGCATCTCAGCGTCTGCTGTTCAATAAAAGCACTTCATGAGGAGTCTGCTTATCAGACTAGAAAAATCATTTTTGTTTCTTGCTTAATTTGCTTAAAATTAACTAATATAACACACTTCTTCTTCGTTCCCAGCATGCTCAGTTAATCCTATCTATCTATTTATCTATCTATCTATCTATCTATCTATCTATCTATCTTTCTTTCTTTCTTTCTTTCTTTCTTTCTTTCCTTTTTAATTATTATTTTTTAAAATCAAATCCACTTTTAGGAAACAAAAAATAGTTCTTCTATGGAAAACATTTTAATACAAAGGTCCAAAAATAAAAGTATGAATGTTGCATTATATCCACCTGTTTTCTTAAAATACATTGCATTTTTTAAAAATGTCTGAGGATGACTAATATTGGACAAAATCAGACAAAATTACATTGAAATGTTTAACATAAAAGAATATATGTTTAGTTTCTGTGTGTTGTGCCTCTGAATCTTTCAAATTGGTCTCATTGGAACACTGTAATTATTTATTTATTTATTTTTAATTATTGGAATACGTTTAAACCAGAAAACACTATTTCAGGTTTCCTATTTCAAAATTTCATGTTTGAGTCAATGTGTTTCTTATCATTTATTTGTAATTATTTGTGAAATTTACAAGCAATTTCTTAAAAAACAAATAAAAATATTCCAAAGTAAATCCTACAACAAAAAAGTCATATTTTCCGGGGCTGTTATAGTTAACTGAAACTGAAACTAAACTAAACTAAAAAAAAAAAATATATATATATATATATATATATATATATGTATATATGTATATATATATATATATCATTTTTTTTGCTGCTTAAATAAATAAACTCAAATAAAATTATAAAAACTCATTTCAGCTAGTTGCCAAAGCAACAACTCTCATTTGAATTTAAACTTAAATTACATTTAATTAAAAATTTAATAAACATTATATAGACACATACATAAAAAAAACAAAAACTATTAAAAACGATGATAAAAATACAACAAAAGTACTAAAATTTTAAAATTAAATATTATGAATTGAATATATAAATAAAATAAATATAGAATATAAATAAATAATATACAACTAAAGACTTATTGAAAACAGTGATAAAAAAATAGTAGTATGAAGATATTTTCCCAAACCATGTTGTTTCAAAGCTTCATCTAATAACATCGAGCAGCCAAAATGAAAGTAACAAGAGAGAAATCTCCACGAAGAGTTGAGAGGAATCAGAATGTGAACCATGATTTCAGCCGAGAACTGAAGCTATCAGTCGCAGTGAATGTTATTTGCTCCAGGAGAGACATTTAACACTCAATAAACGCTCTCTTCTGCTGTCTAACAGCTCAACGCTGCTCAGATACTCTGAAAATCTCCTTAATGAATTGAATTAGAGGACAAACAGTGTCATGAAGAGTCTGAATATGATTAGCCTCCCGCTGCAGATTCAGATTTTATTAGCCGTTTGACACAAAGAGGCTTTGACGTTGAGTACGACAGAAACAGACCACAGTGTCTTCATAGTGTTCATGAATGATGACGCAGGAGAAAACCGTGCAGTGCTGTTAGACTGAGCTGGAGAAACAGCAGAATGATGCTGGAGAACTGGAATAAACTTTGAAATCTACAACATTATAGAAACTAAAAATTCTGTGTTTGTCAGAGCAGTTCTTTAGTTCTGACACATTAGAAATCAGTGTCTCTGGATATGAAGCGTGTGTTTGTGTGTGTGTGTGTGTGTGTGTGTGCGTGTGTGTGTGTGGACTCTCAGCAGGCAGTTTAAGGCTGATTTCAGGCTGAAGTTACAGCAAACGCAGCTTCACACTCGAGATAACCAGACATTACTGTCAGTCAATAGTAGTGAACCGTGAGCCAAACCTCCGCTGAGGATAACACACACACACGCACGCACACACACACATTGTTTGGCCTTTACATATCAATGTTGTTCTCAAAAAAGTGATGTAATAAAGTGTGAATTCATCAGTCAAAGTGCCAGTTATCAGTCAATTCTGTCCTCAACTGATTTTGAAAATAGAAAGCATTATAATACTATAACATATACAGTATATATATAGATATTTATTGAGTCAGTGTGGAAGAACTTGACTGGTCTGCAGAAACCTCTGCTGTGACTTTAAATGCAGACCTCGAGCCAAAAACTCATTGGGTTAGGGTTAGACTTGTATATACACTACATATGCACAAAAGTATTGGGACACTCCCTTCTTTAGAACAGAAAAAGGCACTTCCAAAATTGTGGCAACAAAGATGGAAACATAATTCATGAATTTAAAACTTGTATTTCCATCTCTGTTGCAGCAGTTTTGGAAGTGTCTAAAATGACTGTACCCATATGTGCAAGTCATTGGTGTTTGGTGATGAGTTTTTGGCTCTAAAAGTCACAGCAGAGGTTTCTGCAGACCAGTCCAGTTCTTCCACACTGACTAAATCAATCATTTCTTTTTGAACCTTGCCTTATACACAGAGGCATTGTCATGTTAGAATAGAAAAGGGTCCTGTCCAAACTGTTGCTTTAAAATTAGAAGCACACAATTCCCTAGAATATCATTATATGCTTAAACATTAAGATTTGTACTCATGGAAATTACTAAAGTAGTCAAACCTGTTCATTAGAAGGGGGTGACCCAATACTTTTGGCAATATAGTGTCTCTTTGTATGACTTTAGCGTGTTCAAAAATACAATGCATTACTCAACAAAATAACAGAGAAAGATACAGAGGAATTAGAATATTATGAGAAATTAACTGAAAAAAGAAATTCATATCAATAGTTGTGTAAAATTAATTATGCATTTAACATGATTTCTGACATGCAATAAATATGCAAATAAATAAAAAATAATAAAAATAAATTTTTATTTGGACATTTTGTCCAAAATTCAGCATTTTATGCTGAAGAACTGAGATTTCTTAACATGCATTTTTGCATGCATTTAACATAATTTTTGATATACAAAATCACGTTTCGTCTATGTGTAAATGCATGTTGAGAATTGTCAATTGTTGAGCTGAATTGTGCACAAAAAGGCATGATTTTTAGTGTGTAAATGTGTTCATGTGCCGCTCCTGCATGCGTGACCTTTAGTTTAGACTCAGAGATGCTTGACTAAATCTGTTTGCTGTAATTCGTGGCTCGCTCTCATCGCGCTCAGCAGGCTCCTGCATCCAGAGGTCATGAAGCCACATGCGGTCTCTCAGCAGAGCCTGAAGCCCACCGGGCCATCGCCAGCCGCATTAACACACAAAACAGCAGCGCGTTCATGTCAATGAGATCAGAACTCAGACTCGCTCCTGATGCTCCTAATCGCTCTAAACCAACAACTGAATGACTGGGCTGCTGTCATATTTTCATAAAACCACAATCAGACTTTCAGTTTTAGACTGGGGGAAAAAAAAAGGAGTAGGATCTACTTTGAAGCAATTTTACCTCCGAAATTGCTATTAAATTTCACAAATAAATACAAAAGAAACAGCAAGTAACACATTGCATTAAACATTAAATTTTGAAATAGAAAGACTGAAATAGTATTTTTTTTTTATCTTTAAATTATTAAAATATATTAAAACTGAAAAAAATATTAATATTAGATAATTTTTTATTTTTTTATTTTACAAAAAATAGAAATGTTAACATAGCTACCAATCTCTGTGTGAAAATAACATCATGATGCTGCCATCTTTCTGAAGTCTGTAAATCTGGCTCTGAATTTTGACCCTCATCTACAAAATAGTGAATTACTCAGTAAATATATAGCCACTGCTTTAACATTCAGGCTTTCAAGGCTATTTATTTTTGTGTTTCTTCAGAAAAATATTAATTTTTTTTTTTTTTTTGGCCAGAGAAAAATTCTTAAAAATTTGGTTGAGTTCATGTGCAATGACCCAGTTGATATTTTCCAGAAATATTACAGATGAAATCCATTTTACATTCATTCTGACTCCTGCTTAAATTATAAAAACAAATAAACAACATGCTGAGAGTTCTGCACTTATACACTTCACAGCTCTTTACTCTCAACATGCTTTTTTTAAATGAAGCTTAGCTTGCACTCAAACCAAGAATCTTCCTCTAGAGTTCCTGCTTGGAAAATGAGTAACCAGAAATATCTTTGCATATTTCAAACAGAATATTACATTTATGACTGCAGCTGATTATAGAAACAGAATCACACATGCTCTGCAAAGCTTGTTCATCAGGAAGAGTCTATAATGTGAACGGGCTATTTCAGTTCAGCATGTAATGAAAGCGTGAGGTCAAATCAATGTCTTATTATCACAGTGGGCTTCAGCCTCCCGCTGAGATCCTTTCCTGCAACCGGAGGTGAAGAAGCCATTAGTACTTGAGAAAAATGATCTATTTATATTTCACATCTACAGCGAGTCATTCCTGCAAAAATAATCACAACTGATTTTATGCAACTCCTACAATTGGTGAGCTGGACTGGCGCGTGTGAGTAACGGATGGCGGTCATTAATGAGCAGCTGATTTACTTGTGCCAGTTCTTCAGGTCTATGAAGATGATTAGGAAATCTCCATCGCCTGATGAATCACTCGGGTGCTGTGTAATAGAGGGTTTGTGCTGCAATTTGGCATTAAACTGCAGTATAGTTTCACAGCGCTGCGACGGACTCATTAGTTACAGGTTAGAGATTAATGATCTCCATCCACCTCCTCTGCATTCAGCAGAACCTCATCTATCTGTGATTGAACACATCATACTGTTAAAAAAACCTGAATTTGCTGAGATTAAATCAGCCACGAGCACACATTAGTAATCAAAAATACAACCAGGAAACATGGCATGAGTTTGGAAAATATATATTAAAAAATAAAATAAAACAGTTTTCAGAAATTGCTACTTTTCAATTAAACCTAAATAGTACCATTTTAAACAAAGGTAATACAATTTATGAAAAGCACAACAAAATTACTAAAAATGTAACAAATTAAATTTAGTTAATTCAAAATATTAATAAAAACTATAATAGTACATGCATGATACTAAAATAACAGTGCAGTGTACCTGTCTGAATTAATTTATTACTTTCAAACACATTAAAAAAAAAAAAACCCTACTGGCCCCAAACTTAAATAATTTATATTCTACTCAAGCCCATTATGTTTAGCCATCTTTAATTCAGTCTTTGGTCCAGTGATCTCAGAAATCAGATAAGAAATTAAAAGGCAATAGTACTATTATCTTGTGTAAAAAGAAAGAAGTTCAGATGTTAAATGAGAAAACTTGATCCTCTACTTTCAGAGTGATGAACAAACCAGAACCAGACCATTTAAACCAGAACTGTAACATCTCATTCTTGACTTACAGTTTAATCAGAATGACAAGCGATGTCTAATTATAAAATGATGGCTTTTTTTCTGATATAATGGCTGGATGCCACTCACTGAATTACAGAGACTGATGAGGATCATGTGAATGTTTCAATGTTTTAATCATTTGTTTGGAATCACATATGAATAAAAAAACAAAAACAAACAATACTTCATCGATCATTCAAAACTTCATGTATTGTATGTTGTTGCATTAGTGTCACAGCACACACTAAAGCAGGTGATGCAGCTGTTAAATCAGATATCGTTATTATTATTCAGGTATTCTGATATAAACATGTCATGTTTAACTAATGTTTAACTAATTTACTAGTTCAGCAAAAGACTGTTGCTCCGTCACAACAGCAGTCGAGCTGAAAGAGAAAAAGAGGAAACTGTGATTATTGTGATCTGACACATTTCAGCATTTCATTTCAATCCACTGAGTGTGTGTGTGTGTGTGTGTGTGTCTGAGTATCTCCTGCTGGTTTCGATGGGCTCGGGCAGATTAAAGCCTCCCGCTGCTCCACCAGCAGACCGCATTTCCACCACTGCGCCTCCATATGTAGGTCAACATCCCATCAACATACAATCTATCAGCACAGCATCTGCTCGGGTAAACAGGTCAACAGGGTAACCCTCTACTGTAGGAACATCAGAACTGTGAAGCAGCCGCAGGACTGAGTCACGCACATCTTCTATTTAGGACACTTTTATTTTGAAATGCAAATTTGATGCTGGCAGATGAATTCAGTGCAGACACTGAACAAAACCCTAGCAATGGCCTAGCGATATTGTGTTTATACAACAGTTCTACAGCACAAGTGTGTAAACAAATAAGACACAACTACTGTGCGTCTTAAAAAAAAAAAACCCTTTGTGCAGAACTACTTCCTTCTGCAATGCATTAAAATCTCAGTTTGACAGTTTAACAGCTGAGCCCAAACCTCCGATATTAATTCCAAAACATTACTTTAGAACTAGTAATAGTAGAAGGAACGTTGAGTTGCTTCATTAAAAGCTTATCGTATTACTGTATTAAAAGCAGTGTATTATGTAGATATTGTGAGAGAGAGATGAACTGAGCGAGTGTGATTACCTGCATCTGATACAGCATTCATTCTTTAGATCAATCTCATATTCACAATAATATACTTATTGCATATTGTCCACTGAGGAAAGTAATATCTTTGTCATACTATCCTTTCATCTATCTATCTATCTATCTATCTATCTATCTATCTATCTATCTATCTATCTATCTATGTCATGACTCCTGTCCATGCACTCCCGTTCGTTCACCAGCAGAGGTCACCCGCTCACCACATGGACTATTGCACTACACTAACTGTCGCACTTCACCAAACTACAATTCCCATCACCCATTGCACTGACGACACACACACTGCCAATTGCACTGATCACACAGCTGATTCTAATCACACGCATTACTTAAGCCATGGACTTCCTCTCTGTCTCTGCCGAGTATTGTAAGCATATATCGCTACCACTGCTGATTGTTACTTTATGCAGCCTATCCTAGTTTTCATAGTCTTGCCTTGCCTGTTTTCGGATTGTGTTTTCCCCTGCCTGGATTATTGCCGTGTTCTGGATTATCTCTCTTTGCCTTTCCCTGTTGGATACTGTTCGCCGATCGAAGACCCACGCCTGTCCCAGGAATATTCTTTGTCTTGCCTCAATCACGTCTGTTTGCTGTTTACTGAACTTTGCCTGTTTGTGACCACGCCTTTCAATAAAACTCTGCATATGGATCCATATGTCTCACATCTTGTTTGTCCCGTAACACTATCTATCTATCTATCTATCTATCTATCTATCTATCTATCTATCTATCTATCTATCTATATCTTTATTTAAAAATCCCCAAAAGACTAAAATTTAAACGAAAATTTGAAATGTTGCATTGGCTGAAATAAAAGAAGTTTATGTTAAAAAATTTCTACAAATAAAATTTAAATATAAATCAAAGTTAAACAGAAATATTCAAAATATGAAAAAGTATTTTAAAAATCCAAATAACTGAAATTTAAATGAAAATGCTGAAATGCTGCCTTGGCAACTAACTGAAATAAGTTTAAGTACTAAATTACAACTACTAAAACTGAAATAAACATACATTTAAGTTAAATAGAAATATAAAAAAAAAACCCAGTGAAAACTAAAAATATAAAAATAAAAGCGCTATCAATCTATTAATAAATTCTATAATAGTCAATTAATAATGCTAGTGATTGACCACATAAAAATAGCACTGGCACAAACATCCCTCAAATTTTCTTCAGAAGATATAAACATTTCTTTCATTCATTCATATTCAGCGCATTCATTTCAATCAGAGTTCCGTTATCCCAGATTTGTTTTTAGTCAGTTAAGTGTTTTTCTATCATTTGTTCTTGCATCTCTGCTCTGCTGATATCATGAGAGTGGCTCCTCAGTGGCCGTTACAGGTATTCTAGTGAATCACAGGAGATTCACAGCTGATTCTGTCTTCATTATGGATGCAGGAGCAGCAGCGCTTTGTTCAGGTGCGACACACACATCAGCCACACAAACACAGCTGTAAGCAGCTTACAGTGCCGTCGCCCACCGGTGCAGCGCTGCGCCTTTTGTTGGCAGTAAATTAGCAGAGCTGTCAGTGAAGCATGAGAGACTGACAAAGATTCTCTTTCAGCTGAGAGGATCAGAAAACAGCTGCATCCCGAAGCCCAGCGAAGAAAGTGATGTTTTCTTAGAAGAAACCTTCATGAGACTGAGATCTTAAACAGGTTTTTAGATTTTCTTACAGTAGTGCTGTTCAGATCATTGTTGGAGTGGAAACTGATATATGGAAGCAAGCATGTCAAATAAATGTTTTCAGTGTAAAAATTATGAAAATTAGAAATGTAGCCATGTTAACTAACTAAAAACAGTTTTCTTTATTGTTATATTTAAATGCGCAAATAAGAAATTCTCTAATTAAATATGCACTAATTTGCATATATTTCCAATAACTTATATTCATATTTGCAACAAATCTGACCATTAGATAAAGTATGGAAGTTCTAAGTGGCCATGCATTATTATTTTTTTTTTTTCCTTCTTGTTTTCTCGTGATCATGACATAACAAAAGTTGTTCTCTAAGTTACACAACTGCGCCAACAGGTGGCAGTATAGAACTACGATTGGGGAGTTGTATACTACCTACTGTACACGTTTGGGACAGAGGACCTTCTTCATGATAGGTTATCTATAATTTGTGCCGTTCATCACTGACATTTAATTAACTTATAAATGTTAAATGCTTGAATAAACATGACCATTTTGCTTGAAATTTTATCTGTTATCGTTACGTTACTGCTGCACGACTCATTTACAACGACGTAGCCCATTTGTAATGTGCGTCTTTCTTATTTTTATTCTTTATCGTTAATAAATGTATATTAATAAGATATTTACATATATGTATAATTTAGTTCAACGATGTTATACAGTGCTGTTGTTACGGAGCCGACGAGACAAGAGGCGTGTGTATCCATGTGCGAGCTTTTATTAAACAAAGGCGTGGTCAGGAAACAAGCAAGGGTCAGTCAATGGCAAACAGGTATATAGTGGGCAAGACACAAGAGTATTCCTAGAGCATGCATGGGTTGTCGATCGGTGAACAATATCCAAAGGGGCTTGACAAGAGGGGAAATCCGATAACGAGAGCAATAGTCCGAAACAGAGTCCGAAACGGCAAAGCAAGGGTTAATCCAAACAGACGATAAATCCAGGGCAGGCTGCTGACAGACGAGACGAGATAAACCAGGCAAGGATCAGGAAACACGAGAAAACAGGCAAGGCAAGACTATGATTACTAAGTTGGCTCCGTAGAGTAGCTATCGCTTGGAGAGAGATATACGCTATACAATACTCGACGATCATAACGAGGAAGTCCAGGGCTTATAAAGCGTGTCTCATTGGTTACTGCTGTGGGTGCAATTAGTGCGGTGGATGATGGGGAATGTAGTCCATGGTATAGTGCAACAGTCAGTGTAGTGTGAAAGTCGGGTGACCTCTGGTGGAGAATGAACGGAAGGGCAGGCACAGGATTCGTAACAGTTGTAGCCTAATCTTTTGTCAAGTCAAGTCATGTCACCTTTATTTATATAGCGCTTTTAACAATACAGATTGTGTCAAAGCACTTAACAGTATCAAATTGGAGGATAGAATGTCAGTAATGTATAATGATAAGATTAAACACTCAATTTTCAGTTTATATTATAGTATATTATACTATTTATTATTTCAGAATGCATTTATTCATTTTTCATATTTGTTTTAATGAAAATTTTAAATGTATAAATGTATTATATTTCTATTTTTATATTGTTGCAATTTCTAACAATAATAGTATTATGTAGTTAGGTATTTTATTATTTTTAGTTATTTTGTTATATTTTTAGTTTATTGTATTTTTAGTCGAGGTCTTCACTAGGATATGTCCCCGGGGCTCATCTAGGTGTCCTGGTCTCCGCTGACGATCAGGGCTGTAGACATCATCTCCCGGCGCCATCTGATCCGGACACGGACTGAGAAACATAATAAGAAAGAAACAGACAAATATTAGCGTAGATGCCATTCTTCTTACGATGTAACGAGTACATCGTGTGTTATGAGGAGTGTTCCCGGTTCCGGTTGATCTAATTAATGCAGCCTAACAATCCTTTAATGGATTTGAATAATAGAAGTGTATTAGTGTGTTATGTGTAAGCCAGGTTAAAGAAATGTGTCTTTAATCTAGATTTAAACTGACACAGTGTGTCTGCCTCCCGAACAGTGTTAGGTAGATTGTTCCAGAGTTTGGGTGCTAAATAGGAAAAGGATCTGCCGCCCACAGTCGATTTTGATATTCTAGGTATTATCAAATGGCCAGAGTTTTGAGAACGCAGCGGACGTGGAAGACTATAATGTGATAAGAGCTCGCTCAAGTACTGAGGAGCTAAGCCATTCAGGGCTTTATAAGTAATTAACAAGATTTTAAAATCTATCCGATGTTTGATAAGGAGCCAGTGCAGTGTTGACAGAACCGGGCTAATATGGTCATACTTCCTGGTTCTAGTAAGGACTCTAGCTGCTGCATTTTGGACCAACTGTAGTTTATTGATCAAGCGTGCAGAACAACCACCCAGTAAAGCATTACAATAGTCTAACCTTGAGGTCATAAACGCATGAATTAGCATTTCTGCATTTGACGTTGAGAGCATAGGTCGCAATTTAGATATGTTTTTGAGATGGAAAAACACATTTTTACAGATGCTAGAAACATGGCTTTCAAATGAAAGATTGCTATCAAACAGCACACCTAGGTTCCTAACTGATGAAGAAGAATTGACAGAGCAGCCGTCAAGTGTTAGATAGTGTTCTAGGTTATTATATGTGGGGTTTTTAGGTCCGATAATTAACACCTCTGTTTTTTCAGAATTTAGCAGTAAGAAATTACTCGTCATCCAGTTTTTTATATCGACTATGCATTCCGTTAGTTTCTCAATTTGGTGTGTTTCACCAGGCCGTGAAGAAATATAGAGCTGAGTATCATCAGCATAACAGTGAAAGCTAACACCATGTCTTCTGATAATATCTCCCAAGGGTAACATGTAAAGCGTGAAAAGTAACGGCCCTAGTAGTGAGCCTTGAGGTACTCCATACTGCACTTGTGATCGATATGATACCTCTTCATTCACTGCTACGAACTGATGGCGGTCAGATAAGTATGATTTGAACCATGCTAGGGCACTTCTACTAATGCCAACTAAGTTTTCTAGTCTATTCAAAAGAATGTTGTGGTCGATAGTGTCGAACGCAGTGCTAAGATCCAGTAGAACTAATAAAGAGATACAACCACGATCAGATGATAGAAGCAGGTCATTTGTAACTCTAATGAGAGCAGTCTCAGTACTATGATACGGTCTAAATCCTGACTGGAATTCCTCACAGATACCATTTTTCTCTAAGAAGGAATATAATTGTGAGGATACTACATTTTCTAGTATCTTTGACAGAAAAGGGAGATTTGAGATCGGTCTGTAATTAACTAGATCTTTGGGGTCAAGTTGTGGTTTTTTAATGAGAGGCTTAATAACAGCCAATTTGAAGGTTTTGGGGACATATCCTAATGACAATGATGAATTAATAACAGCCAAAAGAGGATCTATGACTTCTGGAAGCAGCTCTTTTAGTAGTTTAGATGGAATAGGGTCTAACATACATGTTGTTGATTTAGATGATTTAACAAGTTTATACAATTCTTCCTCTCCTATAATAGAGAATGAATGGAATTGTTCCTCAGGGGATCTATAGTGCACTATCTGATGCGATACTGTAGCTGACGGCTGCATGGTTACAATTTTATCTCTGATAGTATCGATCTTGGAAGTAAAGTAGTTCATAAAGTCATTACAGCTGTGCTCTTGGAAAATGCCAACATCTGTTGATGCTTTATTTTTCGTTAATTTAGTGACTGTATTGAATAAATACCGGGGGTTATGTTTGTTTTCTTCTAGAAGAGACGAAAAGTAATCAGATCTAGCCGTTTTTAATGCTTTTCTGTAGGATAGGGTACTTTCCCGCCAAGCTATACGAAATACCTCTAGTTTTGTTTTTCTCCAGCTGCGCTCCATTTTCCGGGCTGCTCTCTTTAGGGTGCGAGTGTGCTCATTATACCACGGTGTTGGACTCTTATCCTTAATCTTCCTTAAGCGTAAAGGAGCAACCGTATCTAAAGTGCTAGAGAAGAGAGAGTCCATAGTTTCTGTTACATCAAGTTGTTCTGAGCTATTGGATATGCTGAGGAACTGAGATAAATCAGGAAGATTATTTATAAAGCAGTCTTTTGTGGTAGAAGTGATGGTTCTACCATATTTGTAACAAGGAGTTGGCTTTAGAGCTTTAGCTATATGGAATATACAGGAGACTAGATAATGATCCGAGATATCGCTCTGCTGCAAAATTTCAATGCCACTGACATCAATTCCATGTGACAGTATTAAATCTAGAGTATGATTTCGACAATGAGTAGGTCCTGACATGTGTTGTTTAACACCAGTGGAGTGTAGAATGTCTATAAATGCTGATCCCAACAAATCTTTTTGTATTTTCTACATTTCTTTGTAAACCACAAACACATATCAGCATCCAAGCTTGTAACGCACATGATATGACAGCCTATCCTACATGACTAGTAAAAGTCACAAACAAATTATTATAATATATTATTATATATAATTTTATTTCAAACGAACGAGGAACATGAAATGAGTTTAATCCAAGCATTTTAAGATTTTTAAAATAGGCTAGTTCTTTTCTGCATTCTTCTTCTGCATTCATCATCCTGCCTGCGCTTGCGGTGTTAAATGCTTTGTTGTTGGACCATTTAAACATGTTAATTACAAAAATAGAATGTTTAGCGTAGCCTAACTCTGGACAAAATCAGCAGTGTTTGATTAGCCTGTTTATTTTAGATGTCATTTCTATATCCACAAGATACAGTAGCCTGTAAGAGCGCACGGTTATCTGTCGATCATTTGTGCCTCAAAGGGGGCATTCCAACATTTAACCTTAAGAGACTGTTTTTAAAAGACCAAACTCAGTAAACACATTATTAATAAATTATAATAGCCTATGTACTGACAAACAGATAAGTCAGGATGCGAATACAACACGTTTTTCTTAAAGCCTAACTGTTTTCTATGGGTAAAACGCTTAACGCTTCAAATCGAACACACCTATTGAGTTTTAGTCACCTGACTTTGCAACTGAAATTTAACCAAATATCAACGTCTCACGTCGTTGTGTGCCTGCAGGGTATGGGAGGAAAATGCTTAACACGGAATTAAACGAATTGCGATCTTATTATGGCCTCATCTTCTTGTCTGCACATATATGAATTACTAATAATGTGTATATACTGAGTTTTGACTTTTAAAAACACTCTCAATTAATGCATTAAGCCAAGTTAAGTATTTTAGAATGTTCCTGTCAAGGTTGCGTTCATTACTATAGCAACAGTAGACTCACCATACATTGTATTTTAAAAATCAAACAATCATTGTTAAAAGAACCATTTTTGTAATATTGAAATCATGAGAAAATTAAGTCGTGATAACGAAAAAACAACTTTTGTTATGCCGAGATCATGAGAAAACAACTCGTTATGTCGAGATCACCCGCAGTGTCAATATGCGTATGTCATATCTTGCTCACCTGGCTGTGGAGCAGAGCCGTCGTGTTCCTGAGGGATGGGCGTCTGATGATCACAGTGTTTTACACCGGTAAGTCTTCTCCTGTCATGTGAAGCATCTGTTGAAGCATATGTCACACACGGCCTCCATTAATCACAGGCATTTACAGGACATCTGCTGTGTGCTGTGAGCGCTGTGGGTTACTCTGGAGCTGACACAGGACTCGTGCAGTATTATTAGAAACATGTTTGATGCATCCAGATTCATGCATTTATTGCACTGACAGATCCATTGACTGTATATGAGACTGTGATCATTGCCCAGGGTTTGCTGGATTCACTTCAGTTCTCAGCAGTTTGATACGGGAACACACAACACCTCTAGCAGACAAACTCAGTGCATTAAAAAACCTTCATATTACGTTTTTTCTCAGTCGCTTTGGTGCATTTCTCAGATCTGAAATGAAATTTTCAAAAATACTTGTTCAGCCTCCACATCATCTAGTCACTTGTGCACATCATAAAAGCAGTTTCTCATTCTTCTGAACAAATTGCGATTGCTTTGGTACATTCATGCAACTGATTATGTACATTTGTTTGCGGTTTCCTACATTATCAGTTGCTATTGTCATGTTGCTCAAAATGTATACTATAGTTCTCTGTGCTATAGTCTTACCCCTCAAAACATGTAGTCATTCGTTCATCGTGTAAGTCATTAGATGCAAAATGGTTGATCAAGTTGTCATAAACTGTCAAGCATATTTTCTACACATTTCTATTAGACTTCTTGTAAATTTGCCATGAATTGTTCGTGAATCTTGACTTTCACTAATGAAGAGAATACAGATCAACCAATTATATACCAGTTCTCTGAAATAGCTCAAAGGTGCATCTCATGAACCTTCAATTGGAAAGTGTATAGACAGAGGACAACACAAAAGTTACAAATTCTGACGATGGATGAACATCCAGAAAATGATCAGGGTCAATAGATGAGAGGAAGAAGAGGAGTAAGAAAGCATGGAAGTGCACAGAGACAAAACAGAGGAAGAGGCAGAAGAGGCCAAGGACATAGGTGTATATCAGATGAAATAAGGGCCTCTATTGTGGACCATGTTGTCAATCATGGCCTTACAATGGCTGAAGGGTGCAGCTAAATATTGGGAGATCGACCATATCCTCAATAATTCAAACATTTTGAAACAGTCTCTTTCAATCAATATCCCACAAACAGTAATGTGTAAATTTGTACTTTTGAAAGGATATATGGCATACATAAGAAGTGCAGCCTTCTGCATTTCAGTACAGTAACTGTCATCCAAACTGTTGCCATAGTTTAGGTAATCAGGTAATACTAAAAGAGTGCACTGTTATATTGACAACATGATTAAGCATTTTGACCATCTTGTTCGTGAACAATGACACAAGGACTTTTCATTATGATGGCACTGATATGTTCATTGACATACTTACTTTTGAGAGATGAACTAAATATTTTGAGTAAGTTACAGGCCTTTGCAGGTAATCTATTGTGTGGTGCTGTTTGTACGAATTGTTTTGAGAAATGCACATACTTCTTTGCAAATATTAAGGATGATTCGAGAAATGCACCAAAGCGATTGAGAAAGACTGTAAGCACTTCAGAGCACTTCAGTCAAATGGTGTTCTTCAGTTTTACATGGAAATAAAGACTCAAGGATTTTTTTAGCTGCTTTCCATTTAGTCTCACAGACAATCTTATTCTTAACTAATTAACTAACTACAGATAATAACTAACTAATTAACGATAGATAGACAGACAGACGGACAGACAGATAGACAGACAAACAGACAGACAGACAGACAGATAGATAGAATTAATGATATATAGATAGATAGATAGAAAGAAAGACGGATGGACAGATAGATAGATAGATAGATAGATAGATAGATAGATAGATAGATGGGACTAACTAACAATAGATAGATAGATAGATAGATAGATAGATAGATAGATAGATAGATAGATAGATAGATGGGACTAACCTACTAACTAACTAACAATAGATAGATAGATAGATAGATAGATAGATAGATAGATAGATAGATAGATAGATAGATAGATAGGACTAACCTACTAACTAACTAACTAACAATAGATAGATAGATAGATAGATTGATAGATAGATAGATAGATAGGACTAACCTACTAACTAACTAACTAACTAACTAACTAACGATAGATAGATAGATAGATAGATAGATAGATAGATAGATAGATAGATAGATAGGACTAACCTACTAACTAACTAACTAACAATAGATAGATAGATAGATAGATAGATAGATAGATAGATAGATAGATAGGACTAACCTACTAACTAACTAACTAACTAACTAACTATCTAACAATAGATAGATAGATAGATAGATAGATAGATAGATAGATAGATAGATAGATAGGACTAACCTACTAACTAGCTAACTAACTAACTAACTAACTAACTAACTAACTAACGATAGATAGATAGATAGATAGATAGATAGATAGATAGATAGATAGATAGATAGATGGGACTAACCTACTAACTAACTAACTAACTAACTAACTAACTAACTAACAATAGATAGATAGATAGATAGATAGATAGATAGATAGATAGATAGATAGATAGGACTAACCTACTAACTAGCTAACTAACTAACTAACTAACAATAGATAGATAGATAGATAGATAGATAGATAGATAGATAGATAGGACTAACCTACTAACTAGCTAACTAACTAACTAACTAACTAACGATAGATAGATAGACAGATAGACAGATAGATAGATAGATAGATAGATAGATAGATAGATAGATAGATAGATAATTAACTTACTAACATCCCCATCATATCAGTTTATTAATCTGCACACATCTATCTATGTGGTCAATCAGGTTGTGCTTAAACCCTTCAGGACTTTTTGAGAGGAGATGTAAAAGGCCTTTCTGCAGCAGTTACCCAATCACACTATTGTAATCCTGCAAACAGAATCGAACACAGACACGGTTTATTATCAAAGGTTTTATTTATCAAACAAAAAAGAATGCACCATTCAAATAACATTTCTATATAAAAAGGAACATTGGACTGTTCTACAGTGCATTACAAAACCAGTAATCGTATACAACGTCATGGGTAGAAACAGCCGGAGGGTTCGACTCGGCAGCGGCTGGAAAACCGCATTTCAGATCTCAATCACTACTCTAATTTGGTTAACCACGCTAACATTGGACAATTTAAGGATGAAGTAAAACACACATAAGAATGATTCCTCCTCTCGCGAGCAGAGAACGTCTAACACGCCTGCTCATTTTCCTCAACGCTGCCTTCTGATTCTATCATTAACACGACTAATTAGTCACTGCATGAAGGTGATTCTGAGACACACCGATGATCAGCTGATCAGGGATCAATCCCATCAGCCCCAGCAAAGCTGAATTACAGGAAGAGTTCACTGGAAAATGAATGCTGTTCAAACCCGTACGACACAAATGATGCCAACACCGCTCAATTCTACACAGTTAAAGGTACAAACGCTGTCAATAAAAACGAACTAATTCATATGACACTTGTATTGTATTCATCAGGAAATGAACTAAGATGTAATTTAAAAATAAGATAAAATAAAAAGGTAACTTGTGACTTTTTATTTTTACAATTCAGACTTTTTCTTGCAGTTCTGAGATGCAAACTGTAATCTAAGAAAAAAAAGTCAGAATTATGAGATATAAACCTGCAATTATGAGAAAAAAGTCAGAATAAATAAAGTTTACATCTCACAATACTGACTTTTTTTTCCCCTCAGGATTGCAAGATATAGACTTAGAATTGTGAGATATTAGAATTAGAATTGGTTAGAATTCAGACTTGGAATTATGAGAGGAAAAAAGTCACAATAGTAAGATATTAACTTATAAACTCTTATAAACTCGTAATTCTGAGAAATAAGGTCGGAATAGCAAGATATAAACTCAGAATTTTTACTTTTTTATTGCAATTCTGAGTTTATATCTGTTTATAATTCTGTTCTTTTCTGTCATGTAATGTTAAAAAAGTTAATTGTAATTTTTTTGTCACACTTCTGACCTTTTTTCCCCAAAACTTTTTTGTTTTTGTCAAATGAGTTTTTTGTCAATTCAGACTTTTTTTTTTCTGACTTTGTTTTTATTTCACAATTTTGAGTTGATATCTTGCAATTCTGACTTTTTATCTTGCACTTCTGAAAACTGCAAGAAAAAAAGTCAGAATTGTGAGATATAAACTCATAATTGCAGGAAAAAAGTCAGAATTGAGATATTACAAAGTAACAATTAAGATTTCAGACGTAGAAAAGAGCTGCGAGAGGATTCTCCGTTTGTTTTCCACAGTTTGAACTGAATGACATTATTTTCAGGTGAACTTTTCCTTTAAAGCAGGAACTGTGTGAGAAAGATGAACAGACTGTGAGGGAATGAGAGCGACTGCACATCCACACAAACTCTATGCTTCAGACGGAACATTATGGGAGAATCCAAACGTCAGGAATGTTGTCGATCACATTTAACGTGACACACAGAAGATGTCAGACAACTGAAGGTGTTACGATGCAGAAGCAAAATATCTTCGTTCAAAACCACAGTGAAAATCCGTCCCAGAATTCCTCCTCCTTTATTCTCCTAATGGGCTAAATAAAAGCTCTAGAATTTATCACATCATCTTCATAAATTACTGTGAAAGGAACAATCTAAATCATAGATTAAATATATCGTAGAAACCCAACGCCCCCCGTCCCGAGTCCATGACGCCACAGCGATCAGTCCCTCAGTCGCTCGCTGCATCTGTACAGTAAAAAACAGCGTGTCTCTACAGGAGCTGTACGGTTCCAGAAAAATATCAAATATAGGGACGCATTTCATCCTCCATTCATCTTCCATCTTTTGTCTTGCAGCACAGCAAATAAATAAAGTGATCAAAAAGTGAACAAAAATATATATAGGCACATAAAAAGTCTTGTTCGTGCTTCCAGACATAAAAAAAAAAACAAACAAAAGAAATGAACGGAAAAGCTGATGGTGTGAGACGCATTAAATGTCTCAAAGCTGTCACATTAGCATTATTTGACAAATTAATTCACTCATCTGCCATGTTTGTCCTTCTTTTTCACCCTCCACCGACTGACTGATCACCGTCACAGCAAAACCAAACCAAGACCAAAAAACATTTTCTTCTTCAGTGTTTTTGACTTGCTTTCCAGAACAAATATTTCAACATTCTAAAATAAAAATAAAAAGAAGAAGAAGAAAAAAATTCTGGCCAAAATATATTTTAAATATATGTTTTAAACAATAAAGTTAAACAAAATATTGAAAATATATTTATATTCAACCTTCATATACCAAATATATATTTCAAAATGTATTTTAGGGGCAAGAAAATACATTTAGAATATTACAGTAGCTACATTTTTTGATTACATTTTTCAGATGTGTTATATGTTCACGTGTTATAGACAACAAATACATTTTTACATTTTTTTTCTATAATTGTGAAATGTGAATGCATTTTCTATGACTGAAAATATATGAAGGGTTTACATTTTTTTTTAATATTTTCAAAAATACACGAAAAATGGCCAAAAATACATTGTAGAAAATATATTTACATAATATATATTTTAAAATACATTTTGCATATATACATTTGGCCAGTTTTTGTATATTTTAAAATATACTGAAAAATTTGGTGCATGGGACATTTACTGGAGAAACAAAGTCTTATTTTCTAAAAAAAAAAAAAAAAAAAATGCTTAAAACAAGAAAAAATATCTGCAGACGGGTTCAGAAAAATAAACAAGTTTTTTTCCTGCTTTTTTCTAGTTTTAAGTGTAACACTTCATTTCTATACCTTTATCAGAAAAGAAGACTTGTTATCTGATGCCATTTTACTTCTTATGTAAATTCATCTTGATTTAAGAACATTTAGATATTTTTACCGGAAAACAAGGCAAAAATACTGAGAAAGAAGATCATTTTTGGTTCATTTATCCCTGGATGGAGATGAAATGCATAATGTGAACTCAAAAGCACACTGCAGGGGTTTACAGTTTCACTGCGGTCAAATAATAAACCAATATAACGTTTGTGTAGCAAAGAGATTCACAAAGAGACACAACAAACAATCAACAACAAAAATCAGTGCTGCGTGAGCAAAATGATGCGATCTTCTCATCCACGCCGATGGCTTCATCCGACCGCTTTCTAGTGTGAACATACAGTTCCCTAGTGAAGTGTGTTTAAGGGATTTTGGCAGCAATAGATTGGCAAGATGTCAATGAAAAGTTTGCATTTTGGCAACTCGGTGGAGTTTGAGATGAATCGCTAATAATCCCATGGGAAAGGTTTCCGTCAGTAGATGAAGCTCAGGAGTCCTCACAGTCTTCCTCCTGGATGGATCTGCGTTCAGCGGGATGGATTCACACGGCCGTGTATGTAAACCAGTATAAAATCTCAGACAGTGTTAGAAAAGAGACGCCGCTTCTCCAGCGCGGAGATTCGGTTCGGAGTCATTTTCCCTTTATAATCCCATTCGAGGGGTTCGGGTAAATCAGAGAGAGTCTGCATCTGCGTTAAAAGGCCGAACCCGTGATAGCGTTGAGCTGCTTCATCAGACCTTCCAGACTGGCCATCTGCTCGCTCAGATCGTCCTGCTCGTACACCTGCGGAGCAGAAGAGCAGAAGAAACTTTAACCTGGTTTGGGAAAGGTCACTGCGATATTGAGAACGCCTGACCTTCAGATCCATAAAAACAGTTAGTGAGGTTATTGCATGCATATCCCAGCGCTGTTATTGATGCGGTGCACTGGATATGTGCTGCTTTGAGCTCCATCTATAACATCAGATGGATGAAACACTCGCTGCCATCAACGGCTGTGAAAGCTTCAATCGAACTGCTGTTAGCTGCTGAGCTATCGTCATGAGTCCAGAAACACTCAGGAAAAGATTGTTTGCTTTAAACGCTCTGACAGATCTATATCTGATTTTAGACACATGCAACACAAACTCACGTGCAACTACAGACTGAACAGCACCGATTCTCATTTCTACAGTAGTGCACAATTCATCATTCATTCATCTGAGGACATTCAAAATATGAGGATGTGATATTTCTTTATAATCCATATCCTGTCCTTATGATGCTTGAGATATTTTAATATCAGTAATATACTATTATAGCTTTTATTCATATTTTAGATTTTATATTTAATTTTATTTTCATTTTAGATAAAGTTTTAGTAATTTATTAGTAAGTTTTAGTGTTTTTCATTTTTATTATATTATTATTATGATTAAAAATATGTCTATATAGTTTTTATTTCTGTTTTAGTCTTAGTTATTTTAGTTATACATCAAGTTAACTAAAGACTAAACTAAATGAAAATGAGAAATGTTACCTTGGCAATTATATTTTATTTCAGTTAAAGTATATTTTATTTCAAGTAACAAAATAGTTTTTAATGGTTTTAATGAGTTGATGAAAAGCTAATAATTATTTAAATTTAACAAAAAAAGTAAAATTAAAATAACAAATAATTTTAAAACAAAGACCAGTAAAACACTTACTAAAAATATTTTATTTGTTACCTGCATGTCATATGACCATTAGGTGAGATCAATCAGGGTTAATATAGTTAACTAAAACTAGAACTAATATATATATATATATATACATTTTTTTGTTGAAATAATATTAATGTCAATTGAAATAAAATAACATATACAAAAATCTTAAACTTAATTTATTTCAGCTAGCTTGCCAAGGCGTTTCACATTTTCGTTGAGTACTAAAATAACTACAACTAAAACTAAAAAAAAAAACTAAAAAAAAAAAATATATATATATATATATATGTGTGTGTGTGTGTGTATATATATATATATATATATATATATATATTAGGGCTGTCAATCGATTAAAATATTTAATCACGATTAATCGCATGATTGTCATGAGTTAGCTCGCGATTAATCACAATTTAATCGCACATTTTTATCTGTTCTAAATGTACCTTAAATTAATACTTTTCATGTTTTAAATACTCCAATCAACATGGGCAATGACAAATATGGATGCTTTATGCAATGTATGCTTATTATTAGTAAAACCATAGTTAACAGAGCCTGAAGACTAGACATGTTTCAAAGATCATAGATGTGTTTCAAAGAACTTGGTCATGTCTATTAGACACATGAAAAAATAAATACCAGGTTCCCATTACTTCTATTTCTTTGCACTGAGCAATTTACTTCGCAGGACAGGGCATCTCACTTCTTCTGAACATGCAAAATGTACATTTATTATTACATTTGTTTGCTTCTCTGTGCCCACATACTGTATTTTGATGCATCTAAATTCTCAATAAAACTGTTTTCATTGATATATTTTACTGTTTCTGTTGTCAGACAATGGAATGAATATGAAATAGTGACTGAAACGCGACCCATAGGACTAAATAACCAGCTCTCCCTTCCAAGATGTTAATCTGCACAAAAATCCTGATTTATAATCCAGCCATCGTCTGATAAAATCAAATAGGCTATACATAAGATAAAGACAATAGCTGTGCTGTGATTTCGGCTATACTTGCATGTTAAATTAGAGAAGCAACATAATATCTGTTTTAACTGAAAGCACTTTTCCTCTCATCCGCGCGCTGAACAGAGCAGACGCGGAGAGAGAGAGCGAGAGCGAGAGAGAGAGAGAGAGAGAGAGAGAGAGAGAGACAGAGAGAGAGAGATAGAGAGAGAGAGATAGAGAGACAGAGAGAGGTGTGCGCAGCGGGAAAGAGAGACCTCGCGCTTGCGCGGCAGTACCGGCGAGTCTCAGAAACTAAATAAGGTTTGGGCAAACCCTATAAAGATTGCTCGCTAGGCACTTTTTGAAAAAAAAACAAAAAAAAAAAACAAAAAGAGTTGCTAAAGTGGTCTGAAAAGTCGCTAAGTTGGCAACACTGTCAGCATCTCCATCCATTTCCATTTCTCCAACTATAGTAGTATGGGTTAGGCCACGGGTCAAACAGAAAATGTGCGCTGCATTAATCTCGCATTAATAAAATTAGTGCCGTTAAAATGAATTTGCGTTAACGCGTTATTAACGCGTTAACTTTGACAGCACTAATATATGTATGTATGTATATATGTATGTATGTATATATATATACCTAATTAAAATTACAAAAACACACAACAAAATTTCTAAAACTTTAAAATTAAAATGAAAACTACCATGAACATGCAAATGTCTTAGATTATGGAAATATTAACTTAAAATTATTTTTATTTAAAATTCTCAATTCAAGTATTCAATGTTTTAGCTCAAAGGGCTTTGGCTGTTAGTTAGTTTGTGAATCCCTGATTTAATAAAACCAGGAAATGCATTTTTAATGTGTCAATTGTGTAACTGTCTCTTGCATAAATATATCTACTGCGGTATTACCGGTAAACTCCCTCGCTCGGGCCGCGCTGAAGAGTCCAATCAGTGTCAGTTTGTTTATTTGCTTCATCTCTGATGGGAAAAGGCCATTCCAATTACACAGATACCTGTCAGATGGACAGAGTCTCCTGACCTTTCCGTCTCTCGCTCATAAACTAGAAGAGCGAGTCGTCTGAGGCCAAATCAAACCCCGAGCACAAACTTAACACTTTCTCTTGTTATCGTGACATCAATAGTTGAACACTGTCTGTGCTCTCATCTGCCTGTTCAATGATTCACACTGAAGACAGTACGCCTGCTGCAAATCTTCACAAAATATTAATAACTACACCCGATAAAGCAGAGGCAGGATTGGTCTTTGAATCAGAGGCATCAATCATTCTTTCCAGAGAAGGAAAACGAGCCAAATTGTCGCTTGAGGTTTCATGGAAATGTTTCTCGTCAGTTATTAAGCGCTCGGCTTAAGGTCGAGATTTAAAGCGACTCCCCGCTGTGTCTAAAGCCCTCTGAGAGACTGAAACGAGTGTTTGATGAGGAGAGTGTGAGTGTGTGTGTGTGTGTGTGTGTGTGTGTATGAGTGTGTGTGTGTGTGAGTGTGAATGTGTGTGTGTTATAGTGTGTTATAGTGTGTGTGTGTGTGTGTGAGAGAGAGAGAGTGTTTGTGTGTGTGTGTGTGTGTGTACGAATGTGTGAGTGTGTATGTGTGACTCACGCTGGCTGGGTCGTCCGGCTGCTTCTGTCCGTCTTCAGTCGTCTCAGGAGCGGTCGGCACTGAAACAGGCAGTAACGGAGAGCGGGCTTTCCCAGCCTGACCCAGCGAGGCCGTCTTCACCTGCGGTTTGGGTAAACTTCCACCTGAGAGCAGAGAAACACGCAGAAAACATCAACACTACTCATTACAAGCATTAAAGATACAGTTCACCCAAAAACTAACATAATCTGACATCACTCATCCTCAAACATCCATGAGTTTCTTTCTTCAAGTCAAGTCAAAGCAGCTTTACAGTATTAAACAGGGAAATAGTGTGTTGAAATAGTGTTCTGTTCTCCTCTGGCCAAACGAGACCAGCAGTTTATTTCTAGGTTGCAGCAAAGTCAGATTGTGCAGAGGACTCATCTGGTTCCTGTGGTTCTTCAGAAGAAGATATTTTAAATTTGAAGAACCAAACAGTTGATGGTCCCCAATGACTTCCATATTATGGAAAAAAATACTATGTAAGACGATGGCTACCATCAAATGTTTGGTTTCCAACATTCTTCAAAATATCTTCTTTTGTGCTCAACAGAAGAAAGAAACTCATACATGTTTGAAACAACTTGAGTAAATGATTTTTTTAAGACAACTAACGAAAATGATTTTATTACCCTATTATTTTGCAAAATATAAGTTGCTTTTTTATCATCTATAACGTGCTGTAACTTATATTTCAAAGTGACTTGTATAATGCAATTAACATCAAGCATGCAAAACTTTTGTAAGTTTACTTGTTCATTTCCCCCAGTTTTCCTTTAGATAAAATAGTTTTAGGCTTGCTGTTTATAATGCACATTGTTTATAATGGATCCCCTGCAGTGAATGGGTGCCGTCAGAATGAGAGTCCAAACAGCTGATAAAAACATCACAATAATCCACAAGTAATCCGCAGCACTCCAGTCCATCAGTTAACATCTGGAGAAGACAAAAGCTGAAACAAATCCAGCATTAAAATGGTTTTAACTAAAATACATTGAGTCCATAATCCATAATAACTCTTCCTCCAGTGAAAAAGTGTTCTGGTGTGAATCAGGAGAGAAATCTGCACAGATCAAGCAGCGTTTACAAGCCAAAACAGCTCTAAACAAATATGTGGCTGGATTTTGATGCGAGAGACAACAGGAGATGGACTTTTTCACTGGAGGAAGCGTTATTATGGATTATGGACTTGTATTTGAGTTAAAAACATGTTAATACTGGATTTGATTCAGTTTTTGTCTTCTGAAGATGTTAACTGATGGACTGGAGTAATGTGGTTATTGTGATGTTTTTATCAGCTGTTTGGACTCTCATTTTGACGGCACCCATTCACTGCAGAGCATCCATTCTCCAAATCTGATGAAGAAACATGCTCATCCTAATCTTGAATGAACTGAGGATGAGCACATTTACAGCAGATTCTCATTTGTTTTGAGTGAACTACTCCTTTATACACTAATGTGACTTTTGTGTTTTTTTGTTTTCTCTCAACAATGCAATTATCACTTTGTGCAACTATCCAGAAAACAAAGTAGTTACTAATTATTTTCAGCATCAGGAACAGCCCAGTCCTGCTGACCCTGAATGCAACAAAATCGTGTGGAAAAATGAAAGTAGTTAAAGGAGCCAAATCCAGATCTCCATCCAGAGCTGCACTGGCAGACCTCCAGACGAGAGAGAGACACAGACTGACACACAGAGAGAGAGAGAGAGAGAGAGAGAGAGAGAGAGAGAGAGAGACGGGCTGGTCTGGCAGGAGGTGAGACAGGACAGATGGATGGGCTGATAGCATCCCCGCTCATCCGTGAGTTTTCTCTCTAAAGACGCAGGAACCGACGGACTGTGATGATGGATGCCGATAACAAGCTTCCAGAATCTCTCACATTCCTCCACCTTAATGAGAGACCTGTGCTCAGCATTAGCAGCGCAATTTAACTGCAGAAATTGGCAGCACCTGCTCCAGGAACGGACGCTTTTAGTCAGAAAACCCCAAAAGCTCTTCTGCTTTATCAGTGGCAGTGATTAGAGAGCAGAATTATTGTTGACTGTTAATGTAGAACTCATCTAAGCTCCAGATCTATGAAACTAAGATAAAGTGGTTTCATGCTGTTCAGCTGGGTGACTTTATCATCCTTAATTTGCAATGCTGAAGTAAGACTTCTGATTCATTAACCCTTGTACATCCATTTAAAAAGTTACACAGAGGTCCTTAGAGAACTAAATATCAAAAAATGGTCATAAAAATATTATATATCATTATTTTTTTTCTTCATTTTTTACTGACATTGATCTTTTTACCAATATCAGTCATAATCATAACTACCAAAAATTTTATAAATTTTCACAACTTTAAGCCTTTAAAGCCTTTAGTTTGTTTACATAATAAGTATGAAAAAAAATCTGTTATTTTCCATATACTAAATGTTAATCAGTTTTTTTTTTTTTGATCATTACAGTCTTGGATAAGTCAATGATTAGAAACAATATTAATTTTAATGAATAATTTTTGTCTTGAAGGTCCTGAGTATAACTTTTTTTTAGTGTAAAATAGATTTATGAAAGGAAATGAGGGTGAAATATAAAAATTCCAATAAAAATACACATTTTCAAATACACATGCATTATTATAGTTAACTAAAACCTAAAAACATATATATAAATTAGTGCTGTCAAATGATTAATCGCGATTAATCGCATCCAAAATAAAAGTTTTTGTGTACATAATATATGTGTGTGTGTACTGTGTATATTATGTATATATAAACACACAGACATACAGTATATATTTGGAAAATATTTACATGTATTTACACGTATATATTTATATTAATATCATTTATGTTATATATAAATATATTTAATATATAAACAACATTTTTCTGAAATATATACATACATGTGTGTCTATTTATATATTCATAATAAATATACACAGTGCACACACATTATGTAAACAAAATTTTTTATTTTGGATGTGATTAATCGTGATTAATCGTTTGACAGCACTAATAAAAAAATAAAATTAAATATATATGTCTACGCATATATATGGACACATAAGGGTTAATAATTGGACGAATAACAAAGTGCCATTCATACATTAAATATACAGTCTCATTATACTAAAGAAAAGCAAAACTGAGCGGCCAAAATATCACATAACCCCTAGGGCTGGACCAGAATATTCGATTATTCGAATATTCGTTAGGTGGGTTGGCATTCGATTTTCAATTTTGAGATTCGAATGTTCTTTTTTTTTTTTTTTTTCTCGAACACCTGGCATCCGCCGTGAAACGGTTCTCATTCGTGCTTGAATATGAATCGCCCATGAGTGAACGTCATGAATGTCATGATTTAGTTCATCTGGAAGAGAACAGATTTCAATTCTGATGCAGTCTGAGTCCGATGATGAAGAGGATGAAGAACACGGACACAGCGCAAAGAAAGAGATGGAGCAATTTCTGAGAGAGACTACTAAAGTACAGTTGGGCCCACTTGCATGGTGAAAGCAAAACAGTGACCGCTACCCTAAACTGGCATTTACAGCCAAACACCTCCTTTGCATTCCGGCCACTTCAACTCCATCACAGCGCATTTTCTCAAAAGCTGGCTACGTCATAAATAAGACCCGAAGTTCCCTTTTACCTGAAAATGTGGACAAACTCATCTTCCTCGCACACAACATGAAAAGAGTGTAGGTAGACTAAGTCGGTAGCTTCACTAGCTTGCAACCTGATTGTGATTTATTTGAAAGTTTGACTTTGTAAAGAAATATTAATGTCTATTGAAATGTGAACTGTCTGGCCAGCCTAATGTTACCTTGTTCTATTTAGCCTATTACAGTTTATTTTATTCTATATAAGGGAATTCAATTAATTTTATTTAAACTGTTAGTCAATTAAAATTTGTGATGCTGTTATTAAAAGTGTGCTACGTGTTCTTTATTTATTACAGTTTCATTGAACTTTGTTCATTTATTTTTAATTCTTCTTTTATTTAAATAGCCTACCCTTTATGGTGTAAATAATTACTGTTCTCGGAGCATATAAGCCCTGCCCGTGTGAGGCATGCCGCTTCCGGCTCGCGCTGTTCTGTAGTTTATTAAAAGTTCATTAATTCTGAACGTGTCGCGTGTCCATATTGCACCAAAATGCCACACTGCACTCCCTTGGGTCCGCAGCAACACACCCGCCACGCGTGAAGTCGATTGGATGAATGGTTCTCGACATAATAAAAATGCAAACAGACAGATGCACAGAGATTCCTGCCTTTATTAGAGAGAAGAATATGTTCAGCCCCCTTCCTCCGAAGCTTCGAATCTTCGGTGTTGATTACTACCGAAGATTCAAAGCTCAAAAAATGGTATTCGGACCAGCCCTAATAAACCCATTATGAGTGCATTATGAGAAAAGACATTCATGTGCGCAACAGCTCTGAGAGATCCAGACCACCGGAGGGGCTCGTTAGCATTCGCACCATGCTAACTGCTCAATGTTTTTCTGATATGGATTTTCAGTCAACTGTAAAGCAATTTATGGGTCGTGTACGTGCTGCAACTGCAACTCCCCGGCTCGTGAACGCTTGTGCTAATCACTCTTCAACTCAATGTTCAATTTCAGACCATTAGAGAGCGATGCAAATACCCAGGCTGATCAACGGTTTGCTAAACGTATGCTACTTGTATCCTGAGCAGTTTAAAGGTGGTTTTGCTGGTCTAGTGCACTAAAACTGGCCTGATGAACCACTTTAGGCTGGTTTTGTCCAGCAGGATCTGGACGTGCCGCTGTTTTCCCTCTTTTAGAGGTGCATTGGAGTGGTAAGTGATATTATCACTGTCATTTCTCTTGATTCTTTTGATGATTAGTGCTCATTAACTTCTGCCACAGATCCAGCCGAGAGCCAGAGCACATCTCATTCAAACTTCAACTCTCACAGAGACATGAAAAACCAGCCTTTAGAAGATGCTTTAAAGAATACATCTTCAATAGCAATTCATGACCTTCTTCTGCTCCAAACAGACCCTCGTTCAGCGGGAATGAGGTCACGGCGAGTGCCGAGCGTTAGATTGAAACACAGATCGGTCAATTCACTGAGGAATCTCAGAAAAACCATCAAAAACATGGCTGGCTCACGTTTCAACCAGAAGAAACATATTTTTGCATTTTGCATGATGAAAATGAAGCCTGTTTTTAGAGACAGTGCATTATTATTATTGTTTTTCTGCATTACAGTAATGAGAATTTCAGGGTTAATTGATGATGCATTATTCAAAGGGTAAAGTATTTATACATATTAGTAGTATTAGCTGATTTGCATTTAATTAATGCTGATTTAAATAAACAAAACACTGTACTACAACAATGAGCATCTAATGAGAATATAAATAAGAATTTAAGCTCCTTAAATGTCCAAACTCATACAGAAACCATAATTATTTATGTTTGACTGGCATGAAAATAATGTCATAATGCAAAAAACCAGAAGAAACTTTTATTTGGCATGATTATTTTTAGAGCCAGTGAATTATTTTTCTTTGCATTACAGTAAATGCACTACAAATGGTAAAGTATTTATTCATAATGGTAGGATTTATGCTGATTTACATTTATTTTATGCTTATTTAAATAAAACGTTGTACAACAACAATAAGAATCTAATGAGAAACATAAATGAGAAGCTCCTTAAACATAGAGTCACATATAGCAATGGAAATATCTGTGTTTAATTATCATGAAAATAATGTCAATGTAAAAAAAAAAAAAATAAAAAAAAAACATACTGGCCTTAAAATAAGCTTAATTTTCTTCAAAACCATATTAAGTGTCACATTTCAACTCAAAACAAGAAGAAATAAGACCGTTTATTTTGCATGATGAAAATTAAGTCTATTTTTTAAAGCTGTTTATTTATTGGCATTGTGCATTGTTTTTCTTTGCATCTTACAGTAATGAGAATTTGAGAGTTAATTATCATGAAAATAATGATGCATTATTTTGAATGATGCAAGTATTTATACATAATGTTATAATTTGCTGATTTGCCCTTAATTTATTCTGATTTAAATTAAAAAAAAAAAAAAAAAAACATTGTACTACAACAATGAGAATCTAATGAGACACATAAATGAGAATAAGAATTATTAAACAGGAATTATTTGTGCTTAATTAACATGAAAATAATGTCATAATGTGAAATAATCATACTGGCTCTAAAATACGCCTCATTTTCGTCATGCACAATGTATTTTCTTTTGTTTTGGGGTGAAATGTGAGCTGTTTTCATGAGATTCTCCATAAGTCAACACTCCTCCCTCTCTCTGCTCCTCTTTGTCTTTATATTCTGAAAAATTGCGTTTCTTGGTCGAGGACAGTGTGTGTTATGGTGTGTGAAATGGCTGGATGGTCTAAAGCGCTTCAGGTCCGTCTGCCATGCGATCCCTCACATCATGGACAGCGCTTTAAAAACCCCATTTAACTGATGGTGAAGTGGCCATTGCAGGCGTCAGCTCTGAGCAAATGGCCAGTTTCTGTGTGTTTAGATCACACTGTTTCTTTCACTGCTGATTAGAGACACCTGATCAATATTTCACCTCATCCTGGGAAAAGAAACGCTTGATAAAAGCGAGAGGAAATACCTTCACCAAAGACAGAACACAAATTTGAAAAGCCGTAAATGTTTCAGATTAAATCAACTGAATTAAAATGCACGACGGATCTCCAGTGTCAGAGCTTCTCTGGACTGTCTGATGCCTTTATGCCGAAAGAGACTCAGGCATGACTGACATACAGGCTGATAGATTGATCCATTTCTCTCAGGCAGGAAGGAGACAGCTTTAAATTCTTCTTTAAAAGACGGATGGACTCCTCTGAAACAAGAGGAACAAAGGCGAGTCTGTGAAGCTTGCGGACAGTAAATATAAACTCGACAGCCCTCAAACGCTCAGCTGTCTCCCGAGGCTCCATTGCTTTTATTCTGCTGTATTTCATGTGTTTCCATCGTGAGAGTCAATGCACGTCTGCAACGTTTCACCCCGCAGCTGATTTACACTCTCGGCTCCTGATGACAATTAATTAACATGAGTAAAGCATTAGAAATACAACACAAGCTGTGATAACGAACTAACTGGGAGCGCTTACTTGATCAGTCATAACTCACAACGTGAGGGAATGAGATACGATAAAAAGTTCAAACGAATGATTAATTTGTCAAACAAGCCTTATTCACATGTGTTTCATGCGAGAGAATAAAAAAGAGACAGAACGACTCCGACACTGTGGTCAGAGAGACTCAACAAGAAAAAAAACTGACATGAAAGAGCCAAAAAAACCACGACTGAACCTCACAGATAGTCAGAACAATAGAACGACATAGATAGATAGATAGATAGATAGATAGATAGATAGATAGATAGAAAGAACTAACCTACTAACTAACTAACTACTGATAGATAGATAGAACTAGCCTACTAACTAACTAACTAACTAACGATAGATAGATAGATAGATAGATAGATAGATAGATAGATAGATAGATAGAAAGATAGATAGATAGAACTAGCCTACTAACTAACTACTAACTAACTTACTAACGATAGATAGATAGATAGATAGATAGATAGATAGATAGATAGATAGATAGATAGAACTAGCCTACTAACTAACTAACTAACTACTAACTAACTTACTAACTAACAATAGATAGATAGATAGATAGATAGATAGACAGATAGATAGATAGATAGATAGATAGATAGATAGATAGATAGAACTAACCTACTAACTAACTAATTAATAGGGCTGGGTCAATACGCTAATCTGCCGATTCAATATATGTTACGAAAATTGAGTATTGTGATTATATAACTATTGTGATTCAGTATTACAATTTATTGTTATTTTTGTTTGCTTATTAAAGACTAAACAATGGGAAATAGACTACTTGATTATACCTTGTAAAGAGACTCTATATAATGAGTCATATTAACAAAAACAATGCATCACATCTTTCTGAACTTTTATTTCAGGAGCATACACATACACAGTGTATATTTAAAGTACCTTGGGCCATGAAACTTTCAAGTACCAAAACCCTGAACTTGCACATGAATATAATAGTCAAATGTTCAACAAAATGAGTAGAAAAAAATAATTTCTGAAATAAAATAAAGTGCTATGTTACTTTGCATACCGTTTTAGTCATGTTTAGTCATGTTTTCCCGGCAGCGTGTAAAATCTAAAGTGTTTCCACACTTGGGATTCAAAATGAAGGTGGAGAAAGAATTCAAAGAGGTTTGATCCTCTGCCTCCGTCATGGTTTTGCATTCTCGCGCCAGCTTTAACGTATATGACATCATCTAATGCAGCAGCACAGCACACGCAGAACGATCGTTGTATGACATCAAAGCACCGCGAGAGCTACAGAGAATAGACGGCTCCGTGTGCTTTCAAATCGCTCTCGCGCAGGGGCAGTCTTAGACCCTTTTTAGGTGGGCTTCAGCCCCCCTATTTGTCGTCTCAGCCCCCTAAAACTATAATCAGCTATCTGAACGATCAGGCCAGTGCTGCTTCCTCAAGAAAGTTTATCATTCACACTCGTTTATCGATCTCAATGTGGTACTCACATGCTGTGATAGATCGTTACTGTGCACGCATACATTTGAATGAAGTGCGCACTACACGGACAGCACGTCAGTACCAAATCGCAGCCTGGTCTCATGAAAATGCATTTCAATGGCATGATTTTCTGTTTCTATTTGGTGTGCTATTTATACACAGAAACTGACTTTGGCGTGCTTATGATACGCATCTTCCCCACACTCCTAAACCTAACCATTGCGTCTCATATGCACGCCAAAGTCAGTTTCTGCATATAAATACCACACCAAATAGAAACAGAAAATCGTGCCATTGAAGATCGGGTGATTCACTTTCGCATCTTCTCGAGCAAATAAGCAGATACACACAATATTACGTCACAGTGGCTGTCTTGACGAGTATCCACATAAACACAGTCGGTTATGTCTTAAATAAACAAACAGTTAAGAAAATATTGGATGTGTGTCAGTATAATGGATCCATGCATTTCTTTTATTAGGCTAATAATGTTAATCAAACAACAAAAGAAAAACATGAGAATCACTCACTGCCCTTAACTAAGTAATTTCTGTAACTTTAATATATAATTATGTCAATTTACTTCATACAGTAATACAGTTTTCATAAGCACAGTAAAATACTGTTTATTTAGGTAATTTGTATCGTTGTATCTAATGGTCTCTCTGAGGGCTAAGCCCCTCTAAAGATGAAATCCTAGAACTGCCCCTGCTATCGCAGTACTTTGACGTCATACACTGATCGGTCTGCTGCATGGTGCTATTTCAAGTCGAACACACCTATACATTACGCCCTCTGTTGGAATAAAAGGGGTAACTTCTCCCCACCACCTCAAAGGAAAAGTAAAATAATTAAATATAAATCGATTCTGAGGTAAAGTGATTTTTAAATAGTTTTAAAAAGGATCACGATAGTTAGGCAAATCGATTTTACTAACTAACTAACTAACTGATAGATAGAACTAACCTACTAACTAACTAACTAACTAACTAACTAACTAGTTAGATAGATAGACAGATAGATAGACAGAACTAACCTACTAACTAACTAACTAACTAACTAACTAACTAACTAACGATAGATAGATAGATAGATAGATAGATAGATAGATAGATAGATAGATAGATAGATAGATAGATAGATAGATAGATAGATCGATCAGACTGAGTTTCTCTGCTGGATTTCCGAGCGAATCTTTTCATCTGATCCGGGAACGTTTCATCTGCTCTCACTGCTGGATCTTATAATCAGATGTCTGTCGAACATCTGAGCGGAAAGAGTGTCCATTCAGACTCCATTCTCAAGCATAATGGAAAAGCGCCTGGAGCCCCACATACACGAAACGACTTGAGCAGAACCAATTAAAACCTAACTGTGGGGGAAACATGCGCTGCTGCGTCTGTCTCTGAATATCTACTGCAGTGCTGCAATACAGGACTGAAGATCCAGAAAGAGTCAGATCACCTCTGAGGAAACAGAAGCCCTGGAGCGTCAGTGTTTGAGAGTGTTTCCACACTGTTATGATGTCTGCAATCGATGAACATTACAGCCACCGATGGGAACTCACACACACACACACACACACACACACACACACAAACCAAGCACTTTATTCACTGATTCCCACCGAGAGACCCTCAGACCCCAGACTCACAGCAAATACAGCCTCACGTCTCCACCGTCTCCGCCTCTGGCTACAGACAGTGCAACACAACCCACCAGATTCCCTGTTCTGATTCTACATCTCTATTGCCCTCATTCACATAACCAGCACAGCCTACACTTTATTGGTATTGATGCTCCATAAGAACCTTAAACATCCATGAATCTTTCCATTGCACAAAAGAGTCTTTATAGTGGAAACAGGTTCTTCAGATTTTTAAAATGTTCTTCACACTAAGAAAACATGGTTCTTTTAGGAACTGATCACTGAAAGCTTGGTTCTCCATTTCTGTCACCGATGGAGCTTGCCGCTGTCACCTTTGGTTGCTTAGTTGGGGACACTTAATTTCTGGCAATATTGTCACTTGATTGCACAGACACTGTTTGAAGAGAACCTGAGCTGGATGATGACATCACTGAATCAACAATGAAGTGACTTTAACTGGAAAACTGACTGTTTTTATCAACACTATTTTCCTGTTTAACACTGTAAAGCTGCTTTGACACAATCTATATTGTATAAAGCGCTATAGAACCAGACTTTAGTGAACCAGAAATGGTTCTTCTATGGCATCACTGCAAAAAAAAAAAAAAAAAACCTTTTGGAACCATTATTTTAAAGAGTAAGAAGCTTTCTGATGCACAAAAGTTTCTTTAAAATGGAGAAAGGTTCTTCAGATTATTAAAATGTTATTTTCTTTAGAACTGTTCATTGAAAGGTTTTTTGAGGAAGCAAAAAATGTTTAATACAGAAGGCCTGAAATAGAATGCCAAAAGCAAATATTGCATTATATCCAATGATATTATATTAAAACGTATTATGTATATATTTACACAAAAATTTAAATGTTTAAAAAATATTTTTAAATCATAGTGTTTTACATTACTTAAAAGTAACATTTCTTTTTAAATATTTTAAATCAAATTCACTTATATTGTTACATTTACATGAGATTTTTAAAAATAATTTTGAAATATTTTTTTTCCATTATTAAAAAAATAACAATTAAAAAAGTATATTTTAAATCAAATTCTCTTATATTGTTTTGTAACCTTTCAATGCTACAAAAAAAAAAAAGTATGTATGTATGTACAGAAATATCAATTAGAAATAGTGCCATGTTTTTTTTTTCTTTTTCTTTTTCTTTTTTTCCCCTTTTTCCCCCTATTCTTGAGATTTGGCATAGCGGCTAAATCAAAGGTCATCAGGGGCCAGCTAGTTTAGGCAGCTCTGTTCTCTTTCTTTCATCTCTTTATGTTTAAGAGTGCAGTGATTTACTGAATAAAAGCAGACACTAATATGAATGTTTACATGACAGATGGAGCTGTACCTGTCATGGGCGTGTAGACTTTGGGCTCGATGGTGCCCATGGGTGGAGGCAGGAGCGGGTTGGTGAAGCTGCGCAGGGGATGCGTGGGTCGCACACAAGCGGTCGGGATGGTGCGGCTGGGAATCTCCTCCAACCCCGACGGCTCTGACTGCGCCGTGGGAATCAGCGGCTGCGGCTGCGACTGCTGCGGGGCCATTGAAGCAGCGCCCTCTGCTGACATCGCTGAGAAAAACACACAAACACACAACGATTGGGGAAAGCTGAACTTTATGCAAAGGAGAGCCTAAAACAGCAGACAGCAGCCAATCACATGAAGATTTGACGCATTTCAATTTCAAATTCGTTGACGGCGTTTCAGTGAATCTCATTTGATCATGTCCAGAGTTTTTTTTTTTTTATCTCAAAGAAAATAATAAATTACATTTTGGGGTTTAAAAGACAATTAATATTCAGTAATATTATCGATTTAACTGCAATCGGATGAGATCAAAACTTGAACTGAATTAATCTGAATAATGACACTATTGCCTTCTGTAGAGATGAAACCATTTAGCAGACGATTTTATCCAGAGCGACTTAAAAGTACTTGTTTCATAACTGATGAATTTTGCAACATAAAATTCATCAGTTATGAATTGTTATTTTCCTACATATTACACATTAGACTGTCCTCTGATGTTGATTGTTTTAAATCCTCACTGAAGACATCTTTTTTCTCTGGCTTTTGGATCAATGTAATTTTACTAATCAGTGTGCTCTCTTATTTGTTTATCTATTTTATTGTGTTGGATTTTCTTGTATTTTACTGTCTAATGTTTTTAGAGTGTACAGTACTTTGGTCAGCAGCTGCTGTTTTAATTGTGCTTTAGAAATAAAAATGCCTTGCCTTCCTATTTATTACTGTGAAGCTGCTTTGAAAAAAAAAAGTGCATTGCATAAAGTGTTATAGAAATAGATGTGGAATGATGAATGAAATTAAAAATGTGACTTTTTTCATCTCGTTTTAATTAAGCACATTCTCACTACTATTATGCAAAAATATTCTCATGAATGTAATGCATCTGGGTTTATTTGAACAGGTTTCGTGTGACTCATTCCATTCCATTTCACTGTAATTAATTCAGATGCAGTTGGCATGCTGCTACTGAGAGTTCCCCAAAGTCTATTAAAAGTATGAGTGTCCTGGTCATTTGAAAATTAAGTTAGAATTTTTCCAGCTGTAATCATGCATATATATGATGACTGTGTATTAACTGAAATCAGTCACTGTAGAGTTCGCCTGGTATGTAGTTTGCGTCTGTAGTCATGAACACTCAAAGTCTTGGTTGAACTTCTCTAGCTCAGAGCCGTAGTTTGTGCAGATGTCTGTTACGTGCTCACTAAGAGACGCTTTGAAAACGTCATTTATTTCAATGATGCAAAGAGACACGCAGCTGCTGCCAAAGGACCAAATCAAATCAATTTCTTCTGCTGCTAACAAACTCATTTAAAACGGAGACTGAAACAGTGCGAGACAGCAGGAGGAGCTGCTTCATTCAGTGCCGCCTCGTCTCTAAACAGCGTGTGGTGATGTAGTAACAGCTGACGTTACTCACAAATACTGCTACACTCTAAAAAAAAAAAAAACAATTTTTTGAAGTTATAAGTAAAAGATTTTTGGAGTATGTTTTACAGGATAATACTGTACCATTTCTTTCTGTGTTTTTACTTCAAAATGTTATTTTTTTTTCAACATGTTATTTGCTAGATAGATATATAGATAGATATAACAAACAACATAATGAATGATAGATAGATAGATAAAACTAACAATAAGACGAACGTTAATAGACATACCAAACAATAAATGAACAATAGATAAATATATAACAAACAACATAACTGTCGTCACCAGATCACAATCACCTGAATACTGATCACCTGCACCTGCAGCCACTAATCAGCACCCCTTCAAATACACGCTCCACTCAGACACTCATCGTCCGGTCTACCGTTCACTACCCCGAACTGTGCCTGACTCCCTTATGATACTAACCTGTATTTACTTACCTTTTGATCTCCAGACGTACCTCCGGAGTTTCTCCAGCGAACCTCCTCCGTTGATCCCCCTCATTCCTGGACAACTCAGCACCAGCAAACCTGCAAAGAGACAGTCTTTCATTATTCAGCTAAGCCCCAAGAACTGGTTTCTTTATTCATACTCACCTGCCATTGCTCTCCACGATCTCCCATCCCCAGCTATTCAATAAACCTACCTATTGTTCACTTACCTGTTGTTTCCGTCCCTGTTTGTGACAGAAGACCGGACCAACACCGACACTTCCATGGATCCCGATCTCCCTCACCTGTGGAAGTCCTGGAGGAGCTGGTCAACACTCTTCGGGCTTCCCTCATGCCAGCACCCATCCCTCCATCTGCCTCTGCCAGTCCCATGGCTATGCCTGCTTCTTACGCAGGTGATTATACTGAGTGTGGCGGCTTCCTCCTTCAAGTTGCGCTGTATATTGAAATGCAGCCGCAGAAGTTCACGTCAGAGCGCTCCAAGGTAGCTTTCTTGATTTCACTCCTTTCTGATCGAGCGTTATTATGGGCGAAAGCAATATGGAATGCCAACAGTGTCATAATTAACTCCTATGAAGCTTTCACTAATCATTTTAAGGAGGTGTTTGGCTCAGCTACCGGAGCGCTCTCTGTATCAGATCAGCTACTGCGGTTGCGCCAGGGCACCTCTACCACCAATGAGTATACCCTGCAGTTTCAAACGCTAGCGGCGACTAGTGGATGGAATGAGGCAGCACTTCTCAGCACATACAGACAAGGACTGGATCCCCGTATTTGTGCTCAGATGGCGATTTATGATGATTCCGTAGGATTGGAGAGCTTCATGCAAAGAGCGAATAGAATCTCCCAGCGCTTAGCAGCTTGCCACACCAACGAAGCCGCTCACCAGTCTGTATCACCCGCTGCCAGTTCCCCAGTACCAGAGCCTATGCAAGTGGATTCTACCCGGCTCTCTCATGCCGAACGCGCTCGCCGACTTGCGGCTGGACTCTGCCTCTATTGTGCCGCTACCGATCATCACATCAGGACCTGCCCCATCTGACCCCCACGTCCTGCGGTGAGTACCATTCAGTCAGATCCAGTAATTTCCACGCTATCTATGCTTTCAGTGCAACTATTCACTCCAGCCCGTTCCATTACAGCCTCAGCCCTTGTCGACTCGGGCTCCTCGGGCAACTTCATATCGAAGGACCTACTAAGTCGCCTGCATCTGCCTCGCCGTTGCCATGTCCAGGAGCTCCAAGTCGAAACCATTCAAGGAAAGCCGCTAGGACGTGGGCACGTGCAGTATGAGGCTCCTCCATTGAAACTCAGGATTGGTAACTTGCATTAAGAGGAAATCACACTTCTGGTACTGGAGGGACCCACGGTGGACATCCTGGGATGCCCCTGTCTCATCCTCCATTCTCCAGAGATCAGATGGGACTCCTGTGAGGTTATTCGCTGGAGCGGATTCTGCCACCAACACTGTCTCACTGAACTCCCACGTCCGCTCCACAAGTCACCTGCTGTCCAGATCGCCTCCACGTGTATTGAGAGTCCCAAGCCCAGTGTGACTCCCTCCGTCCCATCTGATTATGTGGTGTTCCAGGATGTCTTCAGCAAGCAGGCAGCCACCCAACTACCACCTCATCGGCCATGGGACTGCGCCATCGACTTGCTGCCTGGAAATAAACTCCCCAATGGTAGAGTATATCCGCTGTCCATTCCGGAGTGCAAGGCTATGGAGGAGTACATCAAGGAGGCTCTTAGCCAAGGATTCATCCGGCCATCCAGCTCTCCGTCTGCCTTGAGTTTCTTCTTCGTGGGTAAGAAGGACGGGGGCTTGCGGCCCTGTATTGATTACAGAACTCTGAACTCCCAGACGGTCAAGCTTCCTTACCCACTTCCCCTGGTCCCTGCCGCTCTCGAGGAACTCCGTGGGGCACGCATCTTTTCCAAGCTGGACCTGCGGAGCGTGTACAACCTCGTTCGAATCCAGGAAGGCGATGAATGGAAGACGGCCTTCATTACCCCTTCCGGCCACTATGAATACCTTGTAATGCCGTATGGCCTTGCCAACGCCCCATCCGTCTTCCAGGAGTTCATGAACGAGGTGTTCCGGGAGTTCCTCCACAACTTTGTGATTGTATACATCGATGATATACTCATCTACTCCCGGAACCTGGCCGACCATCGCTACCACATTAAGCAGGTCCTTCAGAGGCTCCGCCAACACCATCTGTACATCAAGCTGGAGAAATACGAATTCCATCACCCCACTGTGCAGTTCTTCGGCTACATCATCGGCCAGGAGGGAATTCAGATGGACCAGGGGAAGGTGACAGCCATCGTGGCATGGCCAATTCCTCAGTCAGTCAAGGAGCTTCAGAGATTCCTGGGGTTTGCTAATTTCTATCGATGTTTCATCAAGGATTTTAGCCTGCATACGGCTCCATTGACCACGATGCTCCGAGGAAAGCCCAAGTCCCTGTCCTGGAACACCAGCGCCCACGAAGCCTTCGAGAAACTCAAGGTCGCATTCAGCACGGCTCCCATCCTTCGTCATCCAGATCCCCATGTACCGTTTGTGGTGGAAGAGCCGTGCTGTCCCAGCAATTCGGTGAGCCTCCACGCCTCCAAACTTGCGCATATTACTCTAAGAAACTGACCCCAGCGGAGCAGAACTATGATATCGGAAACAGGGAGCTGTTGGCCATCAAACTAGCCCTAGAAGAGTGGCGGCATTGGCTGGAGGGAGCTAACCATCCTTTCACTGTCATCACTGACCACAAAAACCTCCAATATCTCCGTGAGGCCAAAAGACTCAATCCTCGACAAGCCCGCTGGGCTCTGTTTTTCACCCGGTTTAATTTCATCATTACCTATCGCCCAGGAAACCGCAACTGCAAAGCTAATGCCCTATCTCGCCTGTATTCCCTCGATGCACCATCAGATCCCGAGCCGATTCTCCCTCCAGCCCTCATTGTAAGCCCTATCCTCTGGAAGATCGGCGAAGAGATCAGAGCCGCCACTCAAACCGAACCCGCTCCGCTGGGAGGCCCAGAAGGGAAAACCTTTGTTCCTACATCCCAATGGCAGTCCCTTTTGGGCTCAGTTCATACTGTACCGGACTCTGGACATCCAGGCAGCCAACGGACCCTGTCGCTCCTCCAAGCTTGGTACTGGTGGCCCAGTATGTCTCGTGATGTCCACAGGTACGTCTGCAGTTGCTCAGTCTGTGCCATGTCTTCGACCCCTCGTCACCTTCTGGTGGGCAAGCTCGTGCCCCTGCCCATTCCTCGCTGACCCTGGCCTCACATACGAATAGATTTCGTGACTGACTTACCAGAGTCCGAAGGCCACACATGTATCCTAGTGGCAGTGGACCGCTTCTCAAAGGCCTGCAAGTTAATTCCCCTCCGTGGATTGCCAATTGCCCTGGAAACCGCAGAACAACTGTTTATCCATGTCTTCAGGAATTTTGGAATACCAGAGGATATCGTCTCTGACCGGGGCCCACAATTTATCTCCCATGTGTGGAAAGCCTTTTTCCATCTGCTGGTGGTCACGGTGAGCTTGTCCTCCGGTTACCATCAATAGACGAATGGCCAGGCTGAGCGGAAGATCCAGGAACTCGGACGTTACCTCCGAGCATACTGCCAAGAAGACCAATACAGCTGGAGCTATTTCCTCCCATGGGCCGAGTATGCACAAAACTACCTCCGACAGAACACCACTGGCCTCACGCCCTTCCAGTGCGGCTACCAACCCCCGCTCTTTCCGTGGACAGGAGAGCCCTCGGAGGTTCCAGCTGTAGACTACTGGTTCCGAGCGAGCGAGAGAGTGTGGGACTCAGCTCACATCCACCTTCAAAGGGCAGTGCAGAGGCATAAAAGCTTTGCAGATGCCCGGCGTGCCCCAACTCCCAATTACCATCCAGGAGACCAGGTATGGCTATCCACCCGGGATCTGCGCCTCCGCCTGCCCTGCAGGAAGCTGAGTCCCCGCTACATCGGTCCGTTCACGATACAGAGGCAGATCAACGAGGTTACCTACCAGCTCCAGTTGCCACCTAGGTATCGATTTCACCCACGTTTCAGGTTTCCCTCCCTAAACCCTTCTCTCCTTCCACTCCAGAACCCCACGAGCCGGACGAGCCTCCTCCTCCAGAAATCTTGAACCAGCCTTCCGTATATCAGGTCAGAGACATCATGGACTCGTGGCGACGGGGTGGCCGGCTCGAATACCTAGTCGACTGGGAAGGCTATGGACCTGAAGAACGTTCCTGGGTGGTCCGGGACAATTTCCTGGATCCCATGCTACTGGAGGAATTCCATCGTGTCCACCCTGATCGTCCCGCACCCAGAGGCCATGGTCGCCCCCGTCACCGCATGAGGGCGTAGGGAGCCGTCCCTGGAGGAGGGGGTAGCATCAGGAATTCACAATCACAGTTACTTCAGTCACCGGCCACAACAATCACCAGATCACAATCACCTGAATACTGATCACCCGCACCTGCAGCCACTAATCAGCACCCCTTCAAATACACGCTCCACTCAGACACTCATCGTCCGGTCTACCGTTCACTACCCCGAACTGTGCCTGACTCCCTTATGATACTAACCTGTATTTACTTACCTTTTGATCTCCAGACGTACCTCCGGAGTTTCTCCAGCGAACCTCCTCCGTTGATCCCCCTCATTCCTGGACAACTCAGCACCAGCAAACCTGCAAAGAGACAGTCTTTCATTATTCAGCTAAGCCCCAAGAACTGGTTTCTTTATTCATACTCACCTGCCATTGCTCTCCACGATCCCCCATCCCCAGCTATTCAATAAACCTGCCTATTGTTCACTTACCTGTTGTTTCCGTCCCTGTTTGTGACAATAACGAACTATAGATATAAATAAAATATAACAAACGACAGATACATAGATACAATCAACAATATAAACAAAAGATATAACGAATGATAGATATAACAAACAGACAATTAGATTTAACAAACAATATAAATGATATGACGAGCAATATAACGAAAAATAGATAGATATAATGAATGACAGAAAGATATAATGACGAATATAACAAATGATAGATAAAAGACATAACAAACAATATAACGATCGATCAATAGATTTACCGAATAATATAACACACGATAGATAGATATAACAAACAATATAACAAACAACAGATAAAGATATAACGAGCAATATTAGGAACAAAATATATAATGAACAAAATAATTTACAACAGATATAACAAACAATAAATAAAAATAACAAACAATATAAAGAACAATAGATATTACAAACAATATAACAAATAATAGATATTATGAAAAAATGAAAAATATAATGAAAAAATACAGAATGATAGATAAATAGATATAAAAATTATGTGATGGACAATAGATAGATGTAACAAACAATATAAACGATATATATGATGAACAATATAATGAACAATAGATAGATACAATGAACAATATAACAAATGACAGAAAGATATAATGAATAATATAATGAATGATAGATATAATGAACAATATAACAAACAAAAGATATAACGAACAATATATGAATGTATATGAATATACAGGTGCATCTCAATAAATTAGAATGTCGTGGAAAGTTCATTTATTTCAGTAATTCAACTCAAATTGTTGATACTCGTGTATTAAATAAATTCAATGCACACAGAGTCTGGAGGAAGGGTGGAGAAGCTCATAGCCCAAGTTGCTTGAAGTCCAGTGTTAAGTTTCCACAGTCTGTGATGATTTGGGGTGCAATGTCATCTGCTAGTGTTGGTCCATTGTGTTTTTTGAAAACCAAAGTCACTGCACCCGTTTACCAAGAAATTTTGGAGCACTTCATGCTTCCTTCTGCTGACCAGCTTTTTAAAGATGCTGATTTCATTTTCCAGCAGGATTTGGCACCTGCCCACACTGCCAAAAGCACCAAAAGTTGGTTAAATGACCATGGTGTTGGTGTGCTTGACTGGCCAGCAAACTCACCAGACCTGAACCCCATAGAGAACCTATGGGGTATTGTCAAGAGGAAAATGAGAAACAAGAGACCAAAAAATGCAGATGAGCTGAAGGCCACTGTCAAAGAAACCTGGGCTTCCATACCACCTCAGCAGTGCCACAAACTGATCACCTCCATGCCACGCCGAATTGAGGCAGTAATTAAAGCAAAAGGAGCCCCTACCAAGTATTGAGTACATATACAGTAAATAAACATACTTTCCAGAAGGCCAACAATTCACTAAAAAATGTTTTTTTTTTTTTTAATTGGTCTTATGACGTATTCTAATTTTTGTTAAATGTGAGCCAAAATCATCACAATTAAAAGAACCAAAGACTTAAACTACTTCAGTCTGTGGGCACTGCATTTATTTAATACACGAGTTTCACAATTTGAGTTGAATTATTGAAATAAATGAACTTTTCCACGACATTCTAATTTATTGAGATGCACCTGTATATATATATATATATATATATATATATATACACACACACACATATATACATATATATGTATATATATTTATACATACAATATATGAATATATGAATGAAAGACATAACGGCCGATATAACGAATGATAGATATAATGAACAATATAACGAATGACAGATAGATATAATGACCAATATAACGAACAATAGATAGGTATAATGGACAATATAACGAATGATAGAAAGGTATAACAAACAATATAATGAATGATAGATATAACGGACAATATAACAAATGATTGATATAACGAACAATATAACGAACAATAGTTAGGTATAACAAACAATATAATGAATGACAGATAGACATAATGACCAATATCACGAACAATAGATAGGTATAACGAACAATATAATGAACAATAGATATAACAGACAATATAACAAATGATTGATATAACGAACAATATAACGAACAATAGTTAGGTATAACAAACAATATAATGAATGACAGATAGACATAATGATCAATATCACGAACAATAGATAGGTATAACGAACAATATAATGAACGATAGATATAACAGACAATATAACAAATGATTGATATAACGAACAATATAATGAAAAATATAATGAATGATAGATATAACAAACAAAATAATGAACAATAGATATAATGAACAATATAATGAATGATTGATATAATGACCAAAATAACGAATGACAGAAAGATATAATGAACAATATAATGAACGATAGATATAATGAACAATAAAACGAATGACAGATAGATATAGCGACTAATATAATGAACAATAGTAAGGTATAACGAAAAATATAACGAATGACAGATAGACATAAAGACCAATATCACGAACAATAGATAGATATAACGAACAATATAATGAATGACAGAACGGTATAACAAACAATATAATGAACGATAGATATAACGGACAATATAACAAATGCTTGATATAACGAACAATATAATGAATGATAGATATAACAGATAATATAACAAATGATTGATATAACAAACAAAATAATGAACAACAGATATAACAAACAATATAATAAATGATAGATATAATGACCAATATAATGAACGACAGAAAGATATAATGAACAATATCACGAACAATAGATAGGTATAATGAACAATATAATGAATGACAGATAGATATAACGACCAATATAATGAATTACAGATAGATATAATGACCAATATCACGAACAATAGATAGGTATAACAAACAATATAATGAATGACAGAAAGGTATAACAAACAATATAATTAACAATAGATATAATGGACAATATAACAAATGATTGATATAACGAACAATATTACGAACAATATAATGAATAATAGATATAATGAACAATATTATGAATGATAGATATAATGACCAATATAACGAATGACAGAAAGAAATAATGAACAATATAATGAACGATAGATATAATGAACAATAAAACGAAGGAGAGATAGATATCATGACTAATATAACGAACAATAGGTATAACAAACAATATAACGAATGACAAATAGACATAACGGCCAATATCACAAACAATAGATAGGTATAACAAACAATATAACGAATGACAAAAAGACATAAACAACATAGGCCTAATGAATGATAGATATAACGGACAATATAACAAAATATAGATAAAACGAACAATATATATAACGAACAATATAATGAATGATAGATATAACGAACAAAATAACAAACAATATATATAGCGAACAAAATAACGAACAATATATATAACAAACAATAAAATGAATGATAGATATAACGACCAATGTAACGAATGACAGAAAGATATAATGAACACTATAACGAACAATAGATATAACGAACAATAAAACGAATGACAGATACATATAACGACCAATATAATGAACAATAGATAGGTATAACAAACAATATAACGAATGACAGATAGACAGACAGACAGACAGATAGACAAATAGATAGACTGATAGATAGACAGACAGACAGACAGACAGATAGATAAATAGATAGATAGGTGAGTTACCGGTAGCGTAACTGCGGTCGACGCTCAGCGTGGAGAAAGGCATGGGCCGCAGGGTGAATTTGGGGTGTGTGGTGAATCCGCAGGTGGGCGATGGCAGGATGCCCGGATACTGACTGCTGTCCAGCGTGGGCACCGGGATGGCACTGACCACCGCTGGAACACACAGAAACAACACATGCATCTCACCACAACATCCAAACACAGACATCAGAAATGAAGCAGGTCTGTTTTAGCAGCCTTTCTAGCCGGTTGCAGAAGCGCAGCGGACAGTAATCTGCTAACTGAGGCTGATCTCTTTGGGCGATTCGTTTCAATCATTAATCATGTTTAAATATTTAAACACCTACAAGAGGAAAAGTGTTTAGAATTCAGACCCTTGCAAGCAAAATGTGGACCCCCATTAGTCTGTTTTAAACTCTTCAATAATGGCGATCAATCGAATGGAGCGGACGGAAAACAGCAGAATCCCATCAGGAGCAGAAGAGGAATCCACACGGACTCATTCAACAACCTCTGAACAAAACAACATCAGGATACAGTACATGAGAGATGATGATGATACAGTAAAACAGTAAGAGTACACTACAAAACAGTAAGAGTACACTACTGCAGAACTACAGCTTCATAAGAGCACAAGAGCACTGACCTTGACATTGAAAACCTCACAGAGAGAGAGAGGTGAGACTGAGAAATTGCCTGAAGTGTTGAGATTTCTATCTACTAAACTGCCCCAGACGAGCAACTGCTGATTGACTTGCTCTCTCTCTCTCTCTCTCTCTCTCTCTTTGTGTATGTGTGTGTGTGTGTATGTGAAAGAGGTTCTGCCTACATTGTTTGCATCCAAATGTCTCAGGATAGAAAACCTGAACTCACCAGCAGCTAACAGCCATGACAATAACACAACATCTTCATTACAACCTACAAATACAGTTTTAATACACATGTACATTTAACATCTTCATATTCATCTTCACATCTTCTGTATTTACATGTGAGGTTTGCAAATCAATCTTTGATTATCTGCTAATCACCAGGGATATTATTGTTAACTAACACTAAATCCATAAAAAACATTTTTGTTACTTGAAATAAACATTAACTGGAATAATAATACGTTAAAAACATACTTTATTTCAGCTAGCTGCTGAGACAACATTATTAATTTTCGTTTAGTTTAAGTTGAATTACAAAAATAACAAATTAAAACATAAAAAAATAAATAAATAAATGTGTGTGTGTAGTTGTGTTTTTATATGTATGTTTGTACACACACAAACACACACACACACATATACTGTATATATATATAAATAACTTTATATATTAATATATATAACTTTCAAAATAATATGGAAAACATAAAACCTAATTTAACATTTTAATAAAAAATTATAATGGTATATCAATGATACTAAATAACACTGCAAAATCACATACAGATAAATATTCACTCTAAATATACACCTGTAAATATGATTCATTTATTCTTGGATGTGATTTGAACACAAAATTAAAGATTTATTTACAGTTTAGTATTTTGAGACTGTTTTGTTTTAACATTTCTGTTTGGTTACAGATGCATCCGATTAAGCATTAACCTGCTGTCACCTGAGCCTGTATCTGGTTTCATCCCATCCTCTCAAACCACAATCTGCTTTAATGCAGCTTTAATTAACTTCACACACCTCAGGCTGTTGAATTTGCTCTATCATGTATGACTATTATTTTACAAAAATCAACTAGTCAACTGTCTGTCCTACAGAAGGTAAAGTAGGACAGAAAGCAGATCAGAGGCCAGCATGAAAATCAGCCGGACATCACGACGGGTCAACAATCTGGATGATAAAGGAAGGAGGTCAGGAGTGAGAGGAATCACGAGGGCAGACGGAGGTAAAGGGCTGGAGTGAGACGCGGATGATGAGAGACTGGAATCAAACGGTGAAGAGTCATTCCTGCAGGACGAGAGATTAAACTACAGCAGCGCTTATGAGAAAATGACCATATAAGGCAACAAGCATCAAGCCTTCAAATACGTCTCGTCCAATCAGAATGAAGAGTCTGTTTTCTAATATTATTTTTGAACTCAAGTGTTCATAATGTGATCGAATCTTCTGATCTTTTGCTTCGAGACCATCAAGACAATTAATAAAACTATTGTTATAGTTATCGAGTTATCCTCACAGGTATTGTTATATTTATTGATATAGTCACTATTCCTGTTATAGTTATGCTTTTTGTTACAGTTTTGATTATTGTTATTATCATTATTGTTATAGTTATGGTCTTTGTTATTGTTGTCATAGTTACTGCTATGTTTATCGTTATAGTTAAGGTTATTGTTATTATCATTATAGTTTTTGTATTGTTATAGTTATGGTTATTATTATTATTATCATTTTAGTTGTTATTGTTAAATGCTATTGCTATAGACACTGCTGAGTTATTATTTTATTCATAGCTATAGTAATTTTTATTAGTAAAATTATTTACTTATTGTTATTATTGTAGTTATAGTTATCATTACAGTTATAGCTATAGTTATTCTTATAGTTACAGTAGTAATTACAGCTATAGTCATTGTTTTTATTGTTGTAGCTATGGTTATACTTATGGTTATTACTGCTGTCATTATAGTTATCGTAGTTGCTATAGTTATTGTTATGTTATCATTATATTTATCGCTGTAGTTATTGTTAAAATTATGGTTAAAGTTAGTTATAGTTATCATTATAATTATAGCTATAGATATTGTTAGTTATAGTTATCATTAAAATTAATGTTATAGCTGTCGTTATAGTAATCATAATTGCTACAGTTACTGTTAAAGTTTTCATTATAGGTATAGCTATAGTTATTATTAAAATGATGGTTAAGTTAGTTATAGTTACTATTGTAGTTATTGTCATCATTGTATTTATAGTTATACTTATTGTTACAGTTATGGTTATCATGAACATTATTGTTATAGCTCATGTTATAGTAATTGTAACTGCCATAGTTATCATTAAAGTTATAGCTATTGTTAGTGTTATTGCTATCATTACAGATCTTTTGCTCTGAGTTCATTCAGATTCAAATGAAATGAGAAACTGATCATGGTTTGTGTGGAGAGCATCTACATACAGTTTCTCTTCATCAGATGCATCAGAAGGTCTCGTTAGAGTAACTTTGTTAATTATGCAGTGATTAGCTTCTTCTATCTTAACTCTTTCACTCGTGACTTCCGTATCCCACCCTCTTATTTCCTCTCAAAACTACACTTCCTTCCAGCGATCGCCACTTTTCCCAATCATTAATCCGTGCTTTCTGTTCCCAGAGGAGGAGATGAAGCTTCTTTCATGTGGTTTGGGAGCAGGAAGGAGGTGCGTAATAAACGGCAGGATGCGGCGGGGTGAGGAATTGTGACAGGAGGTCAGAGAGGAGACGATCATGCGACTGACGCAGCTCGAACCCCGGCGCGAATCATACGCAGCCGAGCGAGACGTCTGTGAGGAGCACATCACATCACATGAAGAACCAAAGCCCGTGACGATCTTCACCCAAAACACACAAAACAAATCCTTTCAATAAGACATCTGACTCATATTCACATTCACTCGCTTCTCCTCCTTTCACACTCAGACAGTCTTCAGGAACGCGCTAGTCTGTCTGCTGGTTTGGGCTGAACTGGGTAAACTGGATTAGGAAGTCAGGGTCACACACAGCACTGAATAACTGCTGGAAATCCCATTTCTGCCTCAATTCCCTCCATATGTGACTTCTGCGGAGTCAGCTTCAGAAAAGCATCTTCTGCCTGTGATTTCAGGGCTTATTGTTGGGATCCGTCTATTTGCTCAGAGTCATGAATGAGGTCAGCATGTGATCATAATGGAGGAGCTCAGTCTGTCACTATGGTGACTGCAGCTCAGGTCTAAAACACACTGAAGGGCTGTTCACAGCAACAACGATAACTATATAACCACAATGTTTTAATATCACTCAAAGAGAACAGGAGAGTCTGCATCACACCTATAAAGATAACGACGCAGGGGAGCAATATCACTGGAATCACTATTAGAAAGTTTTTTAACGATAACAAAAAAACATTGAGAATCCACCTGACTTCATTATTTAAAGCGACAGACAACAAAAACCTGCAGAATGCTTAGAATAAGAACTGATTGTTACTGTTATAGACATTGGTATAGTCATTGTTATCGTTATAGTTATCATTTTTGTTATCGTATTTGTTAAAGTTAAAGTTATAAAGTAATTTCATTGTTATAGTTATAATTATAGTTATATTTAGTTGATTATAGTTACTGTTATTATTGTTGCAGTTAGTTATAGTTATGGTTACCATTTTCATTATTGCCATTACTATTGTTATAGTTATCGTAACTGCTATAGTTACTTTTATAGTTATCATTGTAGTTATAGGTATCGTTACAGTTATTGTTAAGATTAGTTTTCGTTATTGCTATAGTTGGTTAAAGTTATAGTTTTTGTTGAAGTTATGGTTATATTTAAAGTTATCATTATCATTAATTTTATATCAGCTATTGTTATTGTCATAGTTATCATTATGGCTATTGTTATTGTTAAAGTTATAGTTATAGTTATAGTTATCGTCATCATTATCTTTTCAGTTATTATTATAGCTATCATTATCATTAAAAACTGTTATAGTTATGGTTCTAGTTATCGTTATCACTGTTGTTGCAATTATAGTTATATCTATTGTTATAGTTATGGTTATTGCTGTGGTTAATATGACTGTATATTTATGAACATATGAACGCTATAGTTATAGTTGTTGTTACCATTATCATTGACATTATTTGATATTGTTGTAGTTATCTTTATATTTATAGGTATTGTTATTGTTATAGTTCTTGCTATTGTTATAGTTATGGTTATAGTTATCGTTAACACTCTTGTTAAAGTTATCATTATATTTAAATTAATTTTATACCAGTTAATGTTATAGTTATCATTATCAGTAATGTTATAGTTATCATTATGGCTATCGTTATTGTTAAAGTTATGGTTATAGTTATAGTTATCATCATCATTTGCGTTGCAGTTATTGCTATAGTTATCATTATTGTTAAAGTTATGGTTATAGTCATGGTTCTAGTTATCATTATCACTATTGTTGCAATTATAGTTATATTCAGTTCAATTCAATTCAAATTTATTTGTATAGCGCTTTTCACGATACCAATCGTTTCAAATATATCTACTGTTATAGTTACGGTTATAGCTATTGCTGTAGTTAATATTACTATTATCACTATAGTTATAGTTGTTGTTATCATTATCATTATCGTTGAAGTTATAGTTATTTGATATTTTTATAGTTATAGGTATTGTTATTGTTATCGGTATAGTTCTCGCTATTGTTATAGTTATGGTTCTAGTTACGGTTATTACACTTGTTGAAATTAAAATTATATTTATATCTATAGTTATCACTGTAGTTATGATTTTTGTTGTAAACAGGCGTTAAATGTTTGAATGCAGTGGCTCACGTGTGTTGCTGGGCTGAGAGTCCATGGGAATCATCATCTTGGTGCGCGTGGCCCGGCGGGCGGCTAACGATCTCTCTAACGTGGAAATGCTGCTGGAAGCTTCATCCCCATCTGCACCTGAAGAGAACCACATGACCTTCAGCCACTGACACACACACACAGACACACACGCGCGCGCGCACGCGGTCGAATCGATGTACGCCTCACCTGAGTGGCTGCTCTTGCTGCCCATCTGGCTCTCTGATTGGCTGTGACTGACCGGCGCCATCTCCTGGCAGCTCTGGATTGGCGACTCGTGGCCGGAGGGGACGGAGCTTGAGGGCTTCTCCATGTTCTTCAGCTCCATCTCCTCATGATGGATCCAGAGGTCAGGAGGTCGCAGGTCTTTCTGGCTGCCCTTCCGCTTCCCAGCACTGTGTGTCGCACGTTTCCTACAGGAACACAGAGACATATTATATTATATTATATTATATTATATTATGTTTTGTCAATGTAAATCAAGTGAATAAATATACATGGATCCATATCAGTGTGACTCATGTGATCTCTCTCTCTCTCTCTATCTCTCTCTCTCTCTCTCTCTCTCTCTCACACACACACACACACACACACACACACTAAGAGAGTAATAATATCACAGATCTTATTTTGGAAACATGATGTTTTTTTTGTCTGCAGGGCTGCTGCTCTCAGACTGAACTGTTTTGAAGTGTGTGTGTGTGTGTGTGTGTATGTGTGTGTGTGTGTGTGTGGCAGGTGCTAATGAGGTCTGAACTTGCAGCATCTCACCTCCACATAGACACAGTCTCACACACTCTTATCTAGAACACACTTCAGCTGGTTAATATCATCATTACAAACACTGATGATGTCAAGGGGGAAGTCGTGGCCTAATGGTTAGAGAGTTGGGCTTGTAACCTGAAGGTTGCCGGTTCGATTCTCACACCGGCAGGAATTGAAGGTGGGGATTGTGAGAGCACTCTCTCTGCCTTCGATACCATGACTGAGGTGCCCTTGAGCAAGGCACCGAACCCCCAATTGCTCCCCGGGCGCTGGAGCAATGGCTGCCCACTGCTCCGGGTGTGTGTTCACTGTGTGTGTGCGCGTTTGTTCACTATTCATTGCTGTGTGTGTGCACTTGGTTAAATGCAGAGCACCAATTTCGAGTATGGGTCACCGTACTTGACAATACATCACGACTTTCACTTTCACTTCAAAAGTGAACTGGGACTATTATACTATTATATCATTAGACCAGTTATAGAACACTTTTGTTTTTCCTTGTAGAAAAAAAAAACAAAAAAGGCAGAAGTGACTGCTTTCATTTTAAAATATGTGACATACACCTCTGGTCTAAAATATGTGACATACACCCATCAGATGTAAAAAAAAAAAAAAATATATATATATATATATATATATATTGTCACAGCTCTCTACAAAACCTGTTTTTCGTTTAATCCAATATGTGTCGATATGTCAGAAATGTTCTGCAGCAGTAACACTGTTTTGCATGCTCTGGCGCTGAAATTAGCATGAAATTCCCACTTATTTTCAGAAAATATATAACGTTAATGCACATCAGCAACTCACCAGGAACACGCATAATTAATTTTTTTTTAATTTATGTCCCTGTATGCAAACAGGGACATGTCATAGATTACTGGGAAACCCGCCACAGCAATAATCAGCCTCTGCTCCATTTTGCTTGGGAACTAATGTGGTCAGAACCAAAGATTACAGGACTGCGTTCTCTGGACTCCTCTCAAACGGTGGACTTCTACATTCTGATTGGTTGCCGCCTAACCGCGTCATAGCTCATTACCATAAAGTTGACCTGACTTCAACTCTCCTCGACACTCTCGCCGGCCAAGACGCGCCGCTCGCCGCTGGCTCACATTGAAAATGAATGGCTTCTGGCCACTTTGACGCTCTCGCCGCGTTCGGTGTGAACCACAGTTATGCGGTAGGGGGAGCTATTACACATCTTCTGATAGAGTACTGAATCTCCGGATCAAACCAGGGCGAAGAAGAAGCAGAAACAAGCGATCGTGTATGTAATCAGTTGCATATTTAAAATAATGTGATAATCAAACATTAAACAGCACATAAATCAAAACTTACTGAATTAAATGTTGACAGGAAGTGGTTTATGACTATGAAGCTTTTGAATGTGTTGATGGAAGTGATCGAGTCCATCTAGGTTTTGATCATCGCTGGTTTTGTAGTTTTGACAAAAACACAATTTTCTTGGCTTTTTGATCAAAATGTTGCTTATTTTTTAAATGATACTTACCCACATTTAAGTGTTGATAAAAAAAAGTATGCACAAAACTAGAATTTTTTTTTTTTTTTTTTTAAGCAGAGGCATATTGTATGTTCAGATATTAAAACAACAAAATATTCTGGGGGCCATGCAAATTTTGTGAAAATGATCAAAAAGCCACTGGTGGTGGCTGGCAACTTTTTCAAAAAATGCTGGCAGGTAAAGAATCAAAACACTGACAGATTATATTATATATTAGAGACGTAATGGTATGACAATTTCTTATCATGATTATAGTGACCTAAATTATCACGGTTATCAGCATTATCATGGTATTGTTAAAATTGTTCAAAACTGATCATTTCAGCAAGTTTTGTATTTAAAGTCAACAAACAATAAATAAAATTCCTTTTTGTTGCATAAACACTAAAACTATAACATTACCAAAGATGTCCGGATTTTAAATGACAACATGACTTAATAGCACGTACGAAATGTTCAAATAAAGCTTTGAAAATGTTTCATAAGATGGTAAACCTCACATTTCAGCATTTAAATAAAGAAAAGGGTTGTCAAAATGAGTTTTTTCTTTACATAATATATGGTTGTGTACTGTGTATATTTACTGTGTATATTTATTATGTATATATAAATACAAACACATGCATGTATATATTTAAGAAAAATATGTTATGTTTATGCATTAAATATATTTATATATAATATAAAATATAATAATATAAATGTATATACATGTAAATATTTTCAAAATATATACTGAATGTGTGTGTATTTATATATACATAATAAATATACACAGTACACATACATATATTATGTAAACAAAAACTTTTTATTTTGGATGCGATTAATCGCGAGTAATCGTTTGACAGCACTATTGATTATATAATATTATATCATATCATATCATATCATATCATATCATATTATATCATATCATATTATATTATATTATAAACAAACTCACTTCCTCTGCTGGGCGGATGAGCGGCGGGTGCAGATCAGGGCGACGATCACCACCACCACCACAGTCACGGCTCCCACAGAAACAACGATGATCACCAGCAGGTTGCTGTTCTTCTGCGGTGTCACACTGCCATGCGGCGGCCGCATCTGACCAATTGGAGGCTCTGAAATCAACAACACTCTCACAATGTGCACCTCAACATTAGCACTCGTGTGTGTGTGTGTGTCGGTTTGGTCCTGTGTTCATCAGCACTTCAGATAAATGAGATATTTTGATTAAAATCAGTGCTGCTTCACCCGCATCATGATCAGTTACTTAAAGGCACGATTCAATTTCATCATCATTTACTCTCCCTCATGTCCTCCCAAACCTGTGTGAGTTCTTTCTTCTGTTGAGCACAAAATAAGACACTTTGAAGAATATTTGTGACCTCTATAGTAAGAAAAAATTAGTGCTGGGTAACGATTAATCGCGATTAATCGCATCCAAAATAAAAGTTTTTGTGTACATAATATATGTGTGTGTGCTGTGTATATTTATTATGTATATATAAATACACACACATCAGTGGCGGCTATAGCCCCATCAGAAACTTGCTTAGCCCCGGCACAGCCCCCCCAAGGATTTCCAAATGATTTTCCTGTTTTTGAACTCTCTGTGTCACTCTCATTAACATTGAAAAATAAACATTAAAAACCTAAAAAAAAACTTGCCTAATATGTGGCCTATAAACAATTGATATGGGGGAGGGGTCAAGCAACTCAAGCAAGCAACGCGCAAACTGACGGTGAACATCAATTCACTATAGAGAAAGTGAAAGTAAAAAAACCTGACGGCTGACGCTGCATTAACAGCGCATATTCTCTCTGAGACAACAAGAGACGAATCTACTTTAACATGATACCATGCAAATCAGCACAGGGAGGTTATCTCTCGTAATGTGTGCCTGTGTGGAAATAGTTTTATGAATTGTAAAAAATTTAGTTTTTATTGAATTGAATCCCAACTTTCTCTCTTTTCTATATTCGTTCATAAATTATATTACTTTGTAAGTGTTACATTTGGCAGTTGGCATTAGTATATTACTGTGGCATATGAGAAGTTTAATACCACAGAAAAAATTTTAAATATGCCTTTTTCGAAGCTGCTGTATATAAAAAACTGACAGCTAAAGTTTAGGTGTTCGTTACTTTCTCTCAATTTAATTAGTTTTTTAGCACCCCCTCTGAACTGTTAAGCCCCCCCTATCCTGAAGCCGCCACTGACACACATCCATGTATATATTTAAGAAAAATAAGTTATGTTTATATATTAAACATATTTATATATAATATAAATTATATGAATATAAATATATATATGTAAATACATGTAAATATTTTCAAAGTATATACTGCATGTGTGTGTATTTACATATACAGTACTAGAAAAATACTATGGAACTCAATGGCTACTGTCATCTGTTTGGTCACAAATATTCTTCAAAATTTCCTCGTTTGTGTTCCACAGATTAAACGCAATGAGATGAGGGTCAATGCAAATGTCAAGTTTATTTCTAGAGCACAATTTAAAACAACATTGAGTTGACCAAAGTGCTTTACACTGATACAAGTATAACAACATTTAAGACAAGACAAACAATAAAAGAGATTATATTAATCTCTTCAATACATTAAAAGCCAAAGAAAACACATAATGAAAGTCTATTCCACATTTTAGCTGCAATAACAGAAAAAAAGGTGAGTAAATGATGATTGAATTTTCATTTTTGGGTGAACTGTGCCTTTAAAACACAAGCCATGAGCGCCAGTGGATGATAACTGCTGACTTCTACATGTCTGAATTGATCATGTTTATTGATGATCTCTAATCATAATGTTGCTTGGCAACTATAATCAGTCCACAGGCGACTGAGCTTTAGAATTCAAATGAGGAATTAATTTGAGTTTACTGTGATTATGACTGTTAAAAGGGTAATTATGTCACTGTTTATTTTACGCTTTATTGCATACGCAAATGAATATTTTACACCACCTTGGTCACACATTCACACATACACATTTAATATCATGTGCTTACAGTAACAGCTGTGATGTTCTGCTCATATAAGATCATTCTCACCGTTCAGGCTGCTCATGTCAATTGGGTTATTGTCAGAAGGCCAGTAACCGCTGTCTCCATGACGACCTGAGACCAGAGAGAGAAACGAGGTCAGAGTGACACACACACGCACACACACACGCACACGCACACGCACACGCACACGCACACGCACACAAAGTGTGCTTTCAAAGCTGTTACTAGGGTGGTACCGTTTTGAAAGGTACCAATTTGTACCAATATAATATATGTACTAATATGTATATACTTTAGGCACTAATATGTGTCTTTAAGGTACTAAAAACTAGGGCTGTGCAATGATCATGCACATCTCGTCAGTAAAGCCGGTTCTGTGATTAGTAGTAAATCTCCATCACCTGCTTTCAGATGGAGCAGTATTTAATACACAGAGCCACATTTACTCCAAAGCACATCAACTGGTCACTGGGGTTCCTCAGGGATCAGTTCTTGGACCCGTCCTTTTCTCCATATACACTGAAAAAAATTATACTAATTTTTTTTTTTTAGGTAAGGGGTTGCAAACAATTTATTTTAGCTACATTTACATAAAAAAATGTTGAAAGCTAGCCAACTAAATTTGTTAATTTAAATGTAGCTAAAATAAAATGATTGCAACCACTTACCTTAAAAAAAAAATGTAGTAAATTCAATTAATCATTTTTGTCAGTGTACACTACATCACTGGGTCCCATCATACAGGCACATGGCTTCTCCTACCACTGCTAATGCTGATGGCACACAGCTCTCTCTCTCATTTCAACCAAAATTTCATTTCAAATGCCTCTTAAACATGGTAAAACTACAGCTACTTTTGCAACTTTGTAAAAAGTGATGCTCTTCTTCAATGTTTTTGTCCTTTTCCAGCACAAATGTCTAAAGATTCTTAAATCAAAATACATTTACTGGGGTCACAAATCGATATTAAGATATTAAGACTTATTTTCTGAGAAATGTATTAAAATAAAGTGAGTTAAAGCTTTAAATAATAAATATTTAAAAGGGAGGTCAGATATTTTTCATATTTTTTTTTCTTGTTTTAAGTCACTTAATTTTGAACAAATATCTGATGTAATTTTGCTTCTCAAATAAATGTATCTTGATTTAAGGATGTTTGCATGAGATGTAAAATGACTAAACCAGGTTTCTGCACGTTTGATGAAGGCAGATTTAATTGAATGGAACACAATACGTCAATATGGTTTTACCTGAGAAGCAAAATGACAAAATAAGAATTCTTGTTTTCTGAGAAACTGATCAAAGTGAAGTGAGTTTTTGATTAAATCAAGAATAAATATCTGTCACTGGCCTCAGAAAAATCAACTTTTCATTTGAAGTTTTCATTCCTAATGGACAGATATTTGTTCTTGTTTTAATCAAAAACTCACTTTATTTTGTTCAGTTTCTCAGAAAACAAGAATTCATGTCTTCATTCTTAATTTAAGGATGTCTATATATTTGCACTAGAAAACAAGACAAAATACTGAGGAAGATATTCATTTTTGCAGTGAATGCAATATTTAACATTTAATTTAAAACTTAATACTTCCTCCTTAATACTGATTTAATACCTTTTTAGAGTCTAATTTGTGAAAACATGAATTAAGACTTTTTTTTAAAGATTGCAAAAAACCCTGCTTACGATAACTCTTGTTTTCTGAAAACGTATCACTTATGTTTACACTTAAAACAAAACAAAACAAACAAAAAAACTATCTGTCAATGGAGTCAGAAAAACCTATTTAATATAAAGGGAAAACAAGATTATGTTTCACGCTCCATTGGTAGATATTTTGTCTCTTGTTTTAAGCATAAAGTCACCATGTTAAGATGTTTAGATATTTATACTGGAAAACCAGACAGAAATACTGAGGAAGAGCATGATTTTTCGCAGTGAAGTCGATCTCTGCTCGGTCTGAAAGTGATTCTGCAGGCTCGTCTTCTCTATAATTTCACCAAACTCTTCAGATATAATGAGGTCCCCAAATACGTGAGGACAATCTCTAGAAGGTTTCTAGTGAGAATTGAAGAGCTCCAGTCATTCCCAGTGAAGGTGAACTGGGTCTCAGTGTAATAAACTGAGGATAAGGCTCTGGAGGAGAATCTGAAGCGTTTGGAGTTTGTTTTCAGTGCTGATGATCTTCAGACTCCAGTGTGTGTGTTTAGTAAGTGGAGCAGGACCCGAGGAACTGCCAAACATCAGTCTCACAGCTCTGATGAAGTTTACTGTGATTTACGAGCGCAGGAACACACACATACACACACACACACACACACACACACACACACACACACACACAAACACTCCTTCATTTGCCTTAACTGACTGTGTGTGTTGAGGAGAAACAGTAAAGCTCACTGCACTGTTCAGATAAAAATAACTCCAGTTTCGTTTCAAGCCCAAGTGAAATGTTGCCTTCTGTTTCTATTCTCTCAGACATAACTCTGACTGTCTGTCAAAGATCTGATGCGATGAAGATCACAAACTCTGCTCCTGCTGTCTGGAGCTGATAAACACAAGTGTTTCCTGCTGGACTGAAATGAACCTGAACACGAGAAGGTCAGACGAGATTCCTGCCTTCGTTCTGTGTAGAAACATGAGTAGAGCTGTATGACATCTTTTTTATTTTTTCAAATTCAGTTCTCTTTTCTGTTTAAATTTGTTTTGGATGCTGCTTTTTATTTTTTCTGGATTTTGTTTAATTATATCAAAAAGCATGTCTAATTATTTGAAATCATAAAGCAAACTATTTAACAACAATTTATTCCAAAAGTCCTATGAAATCATTTTTATTAATGAAAAAGTACATCTATACTGAACTCATGAAACAATTTAACAACAATTTATTACAAGTTTAGTAAAAAAATAAATAAATAAATAAATAAATAAATAAAAATAATAAATAAATAAATACGAGCCCTATGAAATCTGTTCTATATTTTCCCCAAATTCTGAATTTTCTAAAATTCAGTGTTTTCAGTTTTAATTTTTCTGTATTCTGTTCCAATAGTTCAGAGTTAACAATTTTAACAATCAAAAGAACATTAAATTAACTGAATTCATTCATTCTGAACAATTTAATAATTTGTTACTTTTTTTGATTAAATGTTTTATTTTATGAAATGTTATTTATTTATTTATTTTATTTTATTTTCCCCCAGAAAGTTAGTGCTGTCTGTTTTATTTTATTTTATTTTATTTTTTTTTCTTCTGGATTTATGATTTAAATTCCTCATTCATTCATTTAATGCAAATTTATTATCAAAAATGGTTGGAATCAAATAAAGGCATAAAACATTAACAATGTAATAGTTAATCTTCTAAATTTAATTAAATGAAATTTTAACAATTCTTTTTTATTATTATGGCAACTAATTTGTGTAATATTCCTTAAAAATAAAGTTATTTTATTATTATTATTATTATTGTGTCGCTATAATTTCTTTGTGAAGAACATTCTACTGTAATTGTAAGGTATTTCTGTCCTAATTTCTTAAAGTTATTCCAGACTTTTATATTGACGTTGTTGTTGAGTTTTTGTGTGAATTTGATAATAGTTTTCATATTTTTTTTGACATTCTGCATTATAATGTAAATTCCATTTAAATGACTGTATTCCGCGATTCCATCCGTGTTCTCAGAAACCATACATAAATCAACAACTGGACAAACACAGTCGATCACACCGACAGATTGAGAACGTTAAGCTAATAGTCAAATAAAATACTGTTTTTATTCACATATATTGTGTTTGCCGACAAAATTTCTGTCTTTTTCTGAACGTTTCTCTCTGAATGTCAATTAAGAGGAGTTCATTCCTGCTGCTGCGCATCTTAATTAATGCCAGGAATCAAAGGAAGGAACTCTCGTTAAAGATGGTGCTGACAGCGACACGCGTCCCTCCGTCTGTCTCTCCTCACCGCTGTTATCAGCAAACTATTCCTATCACAACACAGCACTCAAAGACTCTTAACAAACCCCTTTACAATTCAGTCCATTCAGACAGAGAATTATCAGCAGCGGACAAGAGACCAGACGCTCTGAAGACAATTCGTAGAGGGGAATTTGTTTAAAGGAAGACGAGAGAT
>CM077222.1:907500-925000 GCA_039654775.1 Spinibarbus caldwelli | reverse complement strand
TATGTGCTTTTGTCATGTTTTATTAGTTTTTGTTTGTTTTAAATATTACTATTTTGGTTTAATTTGTTTTTATTTTAGTTTTAATTTCAATTGTTGTTAAATTTGAGTTTGTATTAATGTCTGATTAATAATTTTAATGCTTCAAATTAAATGTATTCCTTTTATTTTCCCCAAGGAAACATTTCTAATTATTCTTTTTAATGTAATATTTAAATTTCATTTTGAATGAGTTTTTATTTTTGTATATTTTCACATTTCAATTTATTTATCTATTTTTTTGTAATTTCGCTATGTGCTTTTGTAATTTTTATCAGTTCTAGTTCTTTTTAAATATTATTATTTAGGTTTGTTTTTATTGCAGTTTTAATTCTGGTTTTATTTTTTTAGTTTGTATTAACTTCTGGATAATAATTTGTTTGTGCTGCAACTTAAATTTATTTCTGTAAGTTGCCCAGGTTGCCAATATTTTTATTTTTCAATTACAGTAGTTATATTTTGTTTTGAATGAGTTTTTAGTTTTCATTTTAATTTTAGTATATTTTGTAGCAATTTTGCTATGAGAATTAGTCATTTTATTAGTTTTTGTTCTTTTTAAATGTTAAATTATTTAGCTTTAATGTTTTTATTTCACTTTTAGTTTTTATTAATTTACAGTTATAATTTTAACACTTCATCTGCTATTTTATTTGAATTTGTTTAAGTTTTTCATCTGATATTTACATTTTATTTAATTTCAACTTTATTTAAAATAACAAAAATGTTTTAATAGATTTAGTTCTTGAAGAAAAAAAAATCATGTTAATTAAATATTGCATAAAATAAGTATATTTATTTAAAAAATGGACTCTTTCTGCAGGAGTATTTTTTATTATTATTAGAGAATCAGATTGTTTCTTTGGCAACATCTGAGTGAAACGGCTGAGTGTTTACTAGCGTGTGTTAATGAAGCACAGGTGATGATTTGAGACGCAGCCGCTCACCTTTGGCCGTCCTGTACTGCACGGGCTCCGACAGCGGCCCCACTCCTTTGGCGTTCTTGGCCTGGATGCGGAAGAAGTAGACGGTGTCCAGGTTGAGGTCCATGATCTGGTGCGTGAGCCGGTCTCCGCCGATGGGCTCCATCACCCAGTCATCGATGGGCATGTTCTTGTCCAGTGTGTAGTACAGGATATAACCTACACAGATGAGCAGGGTTAAACAGGTTAGTGCAGCACTGACTCTGAGGTCAAAGGTCGAGTCTCTGCTGAGTGAGAATGTGAGTGTGACGCGAGGAAAATGAGGCCGAGATAAAGACACACGAGAGCTTTCAAATGCCAGACGGACCCTCAGCAGCCTCTTAATGGGACTGTGTGTGTGTGTGTGTGTGTGTGTGTGTGTGTATGTTAGGTTAAATTTTTCCTGCTTCTTATCAAACTCAATACAGTGTCTCTGCAGGGACTCTCTCTCTCTCTCTCTCTCTCTCACACACACACACACACACACAGATGAAGGTCAAGTGAAGCATTGCGTTTGTGCTGAGACACATGAAACATCTGTGTGTGAGCCATCAGAGCAGTATGAGTGTGTTTTAATCACTCACTTAAGTTAACAGTCTGTTATCATTTTCAGACCCTCACAGCATCAAGACTCTTTTATATCCCTTATAGCATGAAGAAATAAATAACTAAATAAATAGGCAAAATTTACTAAAATACAATTACAGAAATATATTTGATTTATTTTTATTTAATATATATCTTTGTTGAATATTAAAAAAAAAAAATGTTGTTATTCATTACTAAAACTAAAACGATATATATATATATCGTTTAAGTTTTAGTAATGAATAACAACACTGGGAAACACTTTTCTTGAAGTCTTTATATATAATGCATTATTAAAGTATTTTAGTGCATTAATTATGCCCTGTAATGAACCTTATAATGATATCATGAATAATTGTAACCACAGTTCTAATACATTATGACACATTGTTGCACCTTTAGAAAGTATAATGTATTAAAACACAAGAAAAACAATAATTTTCAGATGTAACAAGAAATCTGCAAACATTATAATGCATTTTAACTATTGCATAACATTTGCATTTATCCTAAATGTTGCTACTGTAAGATTTTGAAATATATTTTGAACTATATTTTGAAATATATTTTGGTATTTAAAGGTTGAAACTAAATATTTTTTAATTTTAAAAATATAATTCATTGAGCATTCATTTTACAACATATATTTAGCAAAATATTTTGGTCAGAAAAAAAAAAAATCTGTATTTTTGCCGCATGGGATTATTTGTGTCCTGATCAGATTATTATTCATTGATTATTATTATTTGGATGGACATACAAAACAGTCTCTAACTGAATTATTATCCTTTCATGTCATGTGTGTTTGAGCGTCACCTGTGATTCGTCCGTTGGCCTCCAGCGGCGGCTGCCAGCTAATCAGAATGGCTCGTGGACGACCCTCTCGGCCAATCACAGTCAGGTCCTTTGGGGCGGAGCTCGGTGCTGACCAATGGAAAGAGAGAGCATTTGTGCTGTATTCTGCGCATGTCAGTTTCATATTTAATACCTGTGACTTTACTATCCGACGCTCAGAGATGATGAGCAGTTCTTTAATTCCAGCACTACACAGAAACTAATTAAACAGCTTCATTAATCCAAGGCCTCCTATGATCGTGATGTTTCATGTCTTCACTATAGTTAGTTTAGACGGTGATAGATGTGTCTATTCCTGGAGTAAAGACACTTTTATACACACTGTTTTTCTGCATGTGCAGGTGGGTGGTTGAGAGCCATCATAAACCACAGGAAGAAGTGTTTTATCACGTAGTTAAATATACCAAAACTGAGTAATTATATTCCCAGACTTTTTGTCAGCAGATCCCCTTTGACATCAAAAGTTAATATTTCTATAATTTATTGCATTTGAGTATTTTCTCCTCTTTCTTTTGACTCAGATCAGATACTGAGGTGGATGTTTCTGCTATAACACAGTATAATCAGCCGTATACTCAGTGTTTTCATAACATAAGATGGACAAGAACGCCTGTGTGTTTGTACCTGCTTCATAAGTGGTGGCGTGTGCCGTCATGCTCCACGTGCTGGACTTGCGTCCTTTAGTCACCATAACAGAGAACTCATACATGGTGTTGGGCTTCAGACCCGTGACAGTGTGACTGAGAGCTGTAGTATCAGCTGACTGAAACACACAGAATCACACATCACAATCACACATCAAATTCACAATCACATATAATCACAATCACGCATCACAATCACACGTCATAATCACACATCAAAAACACATCACAATCACACATCAAATTCACAATCACATATAATCACAATCACGCATCACAATCACACATCATAATCACACATCACAAACACATCACAATCACACATCAAATTCACAATCATATATAATCACGTCATAATCACAAATCACAAACACATATCACAATCACACATCAAATTCACAATCACATTTAATCACAATCACGCATCACAATCACGTCATAATCACACATCACAAACACATATCACAATCACACATCAAATTCACAATCACATTTAATCACAATCACGCATCACAATCACACGTCATAATCACACATCACAAACACATATCACAATCACACATCAAATTCACAATCATGCATCACAATCACGTCACAATCACACATCACAAACACATTTCACAATCACACATCAAATTCACAATCACATATAATCAAAATCATGCATCACAATCACGTCATAATCACACATCACAAACACATATCACAATCACACATCAAATTCACAATCACATTTAATCACAATCACACATAACAATCACGTCATAATCACACATCACAAACACATATCACAATCACACATCAAATTCACAATCACATTTATTCACAATCACGCATCACAATCACACATCATAATCACACATCACAAACACATATCACAATCACACATCAAATTCACAATCACATATAATCACAATCACACATAACAATCACGTCATAATCACACATCACAAACACATAACAATCACACATCAAATTCACAATCACATATAATCACAATCACACATCACAATCACACATCAAAATCACACATCACAAACACATATCGCAATCACACATCAAATTCACAATCACATATAATCACAATCACACATAATCACGTCAATCACACATCACAAACACATAACAATCACACATCAAATTCACAATCACATATAATCACAATCACGCATCACAATCACGTCATAATCACACATCACAAACACATATCATAATCACACATCAAATTCACAATCACATTTAATCACAATCACGCATCACAATCACACGTCATAATCACACATCACAAACACATATCACAATCACACATCAAATCCACAATCACATATAATCACAATCACGCATCACAATCACACGTCATAATCACGCGTCATAATCACATATCACAATCACATTAAATGTAATGTAAATGTAAATGTCACACATCAAATTCATAATCACATATAATCACAATCACGCATAAAAATTACACGTCATAATCACACATCACAATCACATATCACAACCACACATTAAATTCACAATCACATATAATCACAATCACGCATCACAATCACACGTCAATCACATCACAAACACATCACAATCACACATCAAATTCACAATCACATATAAACACAATGACACATCACAATCACATGATAATCACACATCACAAACACATATCACAATCACACATCAAATTCACAATCACATATAATCACAATCACGCATCACAATCACACGTCAATCACATCACAAACACATCACAATCACACATCAAATTCACAATCACATATAATCACAATCACGCATCACAATCATATGTCATAACCACACATCACAAACACATATCACAATCACACATTAAATTCACAATCACATATAACCACAATCACGCATCACAATCACATAACACACAACACAATCACACATCACAATCACATACACATTACAATCACACATTTCATCAAATTTACAATCACACATTACAATCACAATCACACATCACAATCACACATTACATCAAATTCACAATCACACATTACAATCACAATCACACATCACAATCACATAACACACACACATCACAATCACACATTTCATCAAATTTACAATCACACATTACAATCACACATCAAATGCACAGTCACATGTCATAATCACACATCACAATCATACATCAAATTCACAATCACACATCACAATCACAATGACAATCACACATTACATCAAATTCACAATCACACATTACAATCACAATCACACAACACAATCACACATCAGGGTTATTATCAAACTAAAACAATAAAAAATCATTACAAGAAATAAAATAAACATTAACTGAAATAAAATATAAGAATATACATTTATTTAATTTCAACATTTGTCATTTTGGTTAGTTTAACTTGATGGACTAAAACAGCAAACTAAAACTCAATAAAAACTTCACAGAGATATAAAAAATTGACAACACAACAAAATTACTAAAATTTTAAAACAGAAAATATAAATTAAATATAGTTCAAAATATTATACAAAACTATAATAGTATATCAACGATGCTAAAATAACATGCTTCATGAAACACATTTAAATGCATCTGTATGATGAGCATTAAGCAATTTAAGCTTAAGTTCTTAACAAATAAGCGCTATGGAGTCTGATCTGATTTAAAGGTTAATACCACGGTACTGACTAATTCCCATATTGGTTTACCATGGTATCCATGTGTTATTTGATTGAAAAGCGCTGGTATTGACCTTGTATTTGCTGCTGGTGGAGTGGCTGGTCTTCCACTTGACAGAGTAGTAGCGCACCTCTGAGGACTTCTGGTTCTTGGGAATGGAGTTATCGGCCCAGCTGACGCGCACCGAGTCGGACGTGAGTGCCACGGCCTGCACACCTACGGGAGGAATCATGGGCGTGGACGTATCTGGGATGGGGGTAGGGAATTTATCAAACAGATGGAACAGATCGTCATCGGATGGGTCCGAGGGGTCTGTGTGAAGTCATGTTCATGCAGCAAATCATACGTGATCGCAGATGAGAGTGGACAGGACGGATCAGGAATAAAGGAGTGGAAAATGGAGTGACAGAGGAAAAAAGAGACACAAAGAAGAACATTGAGCTCTAGATAGTGACACAAACAGGTAAAGGTGAAAGTCAGAAGAACTACACCATGAAAAGTGGTAACCTGCAGATATAGACCATAAAAATTCATACGAATTCACTTATTTAGGTGGATTTAGTCACATGAAATTTAAATAAATAAATAAATAAATACAAACAAATAGGTGAATAAACAATTATAACTGACTAACTATTAATAGATAAAAATAAATATATAGATAAAATAATTAAAAATACATTTAAAAATAATTAATTAATTAATTAATTACTAAATAAATGTATAAATATTTAAACAAAGAAATAAACAAATTAATTTCTAAATAACTAGACACCTAGATACATACATACATACATACATACATACATAAATAAATAAATAAAATATCTGACAAATCAAACCAGTTAAATGTTACCACTTCTAGGTTACCAATTTTTTAGTGTACAGGGTGAATCTCAGCAAACATGAATGATATTTTCACACATAATCAAAAGGAAAATTAGATATTAGATTCTGCATGAAGAAAATTAAGTTTTAAAATTAAGTTCACAATTTCACATTAAACCATTGTTTTCACAACAGTAATCCTCAGCAACTGATTGTAATGGGGAAAAAAGTACATTTATATATACATAAAGGTAGTATTCAAGCTAAATTTATTTAACCCAGATTTAATTAATACAGGAATAAGGACTTGGGGTTAAATGTATTTAAATATGCACAGAAACATGTTTTTAAATACATTTCATTTTCTTCAGGCTACATATATTTTTGTATTTCTTTCTTTTGATTCTGAAATTAATTTACACTGAATTTAATTTATACTGATTAAATTAACATAGGAATGGGAATTCGGGGTTAAATGTGCTTAAATATGCACAAAAATATGATGTTAAAATACGCTGCATTTTCTTCATGCTAAATATATTTTCTTGTTTCTCTCTTTCTGATTTCTGAGTGAAATATGAGCCGCATGTGAGATTCACCGAGTAAAGCAGATTAATCTACAGCCTCACCTGAGAGACACAGAAAGAAGACAGTTAGTCAAGAAACAACTAACACACAACCCAGTCATCATCATCATCATCAGACAAACACAACTCTATATGGGAGTGATTCATTCTGTCAGTATCAGACACTGATCATATCAGTCTGACATCTGCAGCAGCTCTGCTTCAAACACTACTGAGGGAACTAACTCTTATATAGTTAATATTTATGTTATTTGAAGTAATTTTTTTATGGCTTTATTTTTTTTGTTAACTTAAATAACCCTCATTCTTCTACAGAAAAAAAAATCCCAGAATGCACTGCAAAAAAAGTCGAGTTGAAATGTTTCAGACCAGAGCTGAATCACGACGCTTCTCTACAAATGTAACTCAAGAGACGCTGGTGTCAACAAGCTTTAAACAAACTTTAAACAGAGACTGAAGCAGCATCTCACAGCTGGTAAGTCTGTAGAAAAGTTTGAAATGATTCACAGCTGGTTCATTTGATTCATTTCTGTGAATCAGTTCAAACTGTTCAGTTCCATTAATCTATTTCAAACAAACTCATGATTCAATGGTTCATTTGAGTCATCAACCACATTGATTAAATTTCTTCTCATTTCTCTATGCTCACTAAAGTTTCCTCTGATGGAAGAAAAAAATCATTTCAAAGCAAATACTGAACATAAATATGAAGATAGACATCAAATACTGTCCGTATATCTCCTGAGAAGTTTCTCCTGAAGGTTTCTGATTGTATGTGAGACTGGTGTAAAGCACATGGCTATAATCAGACTGCAAGGGAAGCTCAGAAATTATCTAAACAGACGTGAGATGCTCCGGTGACCCACCTGACAAGGATCTGGTGACGGCGCTCTCGTACAGAGGAACTCCCTCACCCGCGTTATTGAAGGCCTTCAGAGAGATGACGTAATGAGAGCTGGGCTCTGCAAACACACACAAACACCTGAAGAGCTGGAGATGAGGCCGTTTACAGCAGTTATAAACACGCATCGTCTCAGTGAGCAATTCATCAGACCAGAGGCTCTGGAGTCAATAAAGCTCTTAAAGCTACAGCACTCAATAGACTGATTCATTATATAGAGGAGAGAGTGGACATTCATATATTATAATTCATTTGGTGTGATTATGAAAAAAATGTGTTAAAGTGATTAATGCATTTAATGCAGTGCCTCATATATGCAGCTATATGAGCATAAAATTCAAGATATGAGGGCAAAAGAGTCATATTTATATGTGATATAGTTTAGCAATATTATACCAGCAAGAGTGCTGTTTCCCCCCAATATCTGCACGACTGCAAATGTCATATTGATTTCATAGTTCAATAAACAAGAAGTTATTATTGTTACATTTTAGACACAATATTGTCCACTCAATTTCACAAATGAAAATAGTTCCAGTCAAAGTCACAGCAGAACTGATGAACGTCTGATCAACACACAGTGGTAATTTGTTACTGAATGAATCCACAGTTCTGAACAAATCAAGTGAGTCAATGATTCAGTGACTCATTCATAAAGACTCACTTGCTTTATGAATGTTTCAGCTGTTTGAAGGAATCAAGTGAGTCGGTGATTCAGTGGCTCACTTATAAAGAGCCACTTGCTTCGTTTCTAAATGAATCAGTTGTGTAAATGATTCAATGACTCACTCAGTGACTTGCCTACTGGTGATTTTAGTTTTTATATTTAGAGTATAATGTTATTTTTCAAAAATCATTTCATATTTCAATATTTATTTTATTTTATACCATTGATACTTATTATCATTATTTATGCAATGTTGAATCAAAATATCTCTTTCTAAAGCTACTCTTTTGAAATGTTTATTCAGTGCTTTTCTTATTTATTTCAATAATGGCTTTATCGTTTTTGGGGGCACATTGGCACATCATGTAATTAATGAAATTAAAAATTTTAATTGCTTGACACCCCTAATTATAATTTCATATAATTAATTAATTTTGCAATACTGGCACTGTTACTCAACTAAACTGAGCTGAATAATGACACTTGTCTTTGTTGTATTTTGCAACACTGTTATTTTCCTGTTTATCTCTGTGAAGCTGCTTTGAAACAGTCGGTACTGTATAAAGCGCTATAAAATAAATGAGATCTGACTTGACAATAATCACTGACATACATATAATTCTGTGATTCAGGGAAAAATAAATGCAGCAGAAGTGCAGAAGACAAAAATAACGGCAAACAAAGGAAGACATCAAGTGAGGAAATTCAAATGAAGTTATTATTGATGACAATATTCATCTGTACACGAGAAGCTCTCGTCTGTTTCCAGCAGCGCCACTGCAGGACGCGACTGTTTTCATTCCGAGGCTGTAATTGATCGAGGCTTTGAAAGATTCATTTATGGCTCTGTTTGTGTGCGTATGAAACTCCTGAACAAAGAAACAGAAGATGCTCTTTTCCTCTTTCCATTTGATTCTCTTTTCCTTCTGGGCAGCCGCTCTCGGTTCAATATCGCTGCCATGGTAACCTGTGGATTCCATGTGAAATATTGATAAGGACGTGGCCTTATTTTTGTCCAGAACGGAGGTAAGAGGAGGCCAGATCTGCGTTCGGAGAACAAAAGCCAAGTGCAGGTGAGAATTTCACCACGAGCAAACGGCTGACGAAACGAACGCGCTTTAATGAAGCCATCGAGGGAGTCGTAAACTCCTCTTGACATCCGTTTTTCTGGGTAATCTCAGAAAAATAGAATAAATAAAACATTAGCGTGCTTTAACACGAGGGAGCGTGTTTGATCTCAAACAAACCCCCATTACGTATTCATGAGCGCTGAACTAGCCACGTCTCCTCATGAATATTAAAATCGGAGATTTGACATTATGTCTTTTGTCAGGCGTGATGAGAAAAATTCAATTTACACCTCACTTGTTTTCAAATTAGATGCCTTTAAATAAAAGATTCTAATTTCATTCTTCATAATGAATAAATGAACGGGAAGCCATTTCAGTAAATGAATTCGCACCGCTTTTCATAACAAGCACTTAAGAGCCTCCAAATAATAATATGTTGATGAGTGCTGCTCATCATGTGATCAATGATCTATAATTAGTGATCTGAATGAAAGCAGCATCTCAAACGACAGCAGCGACTCTCTGATTGAATCAATGCAAATGACTCTCTGATCACATGACCAGACAGAACTGGTGTTTAAAGCCCAGCTCACACTGTGCGATTTTGGCCACGATTTGGTCGTCTGAGACCAATTTTGAAAATCCTAAAAAAAAATCCTATAATCCTAAGATAAAATCTGCAGCCTTTGATCGCTGGTTTGACATGTTCACCGACAGATGATCAATGGCCGTTGTGATCAAATATGTATGCCTATATATGATCAAGTATGTTGCCTTTGCTCTGATAAACACCGGTTGCGCCGCTGTTTTCATGTGGGTGTTTAGTGCTGCTTACACTATTCTTCTTAAATACACCGCTTTTGCTGCCATTCATTTACTTTTCATGATAGACAACATTTCAGCGCCGCGTGCAATGCAGCTCGCAGTCACTGACCGTGTTTGGGATGATAATGTAAAACTCTTTAACACGTCTTGACTGTCGTACAGTCTGACATTAATGACAACTGAGATCCCACAGTGTGACATGATCATCATGTTCGTACAGTCTGACAAACAACAATCGTAAAGGACTAGGTATGTAACTATATTATCAATATCGCGATATAGATCTTGATATTATCATGGTCACATGACGATATGAAACAATAGGTCTTCTGGGCTAAAATATAAGTTTTTAAAATAGATTTTTTCTGGGCCATTATGCTTTGGCACAGTATCTGTCAAATTAACTAAAACCGAAAGCACAATATGCTTAATCCCTTCATCAAGTCTGTTTTCGCTGCGTGTTTCAAAGCGAAGTGGACACTTCATTGAGACGATCAGCTCGTGATCCGGTGTTTTCCGCGTCTCAGAACGGCTCCGTTCACACTGAATTAATGCAGTTAACTCATTTATTACACTGCTGTGAGTTTAGTGCACGTTTGGGATCGCAACGGCCACCAGTCAGGCTTTATTTTTCATGGCAGATAATTACAGTATTTCAATAGATTTGTAGTGAGACGTGTTTTTGTTTGTGTTTTGGAGTTTTCCTTCAAAATATAAGCTCTACTGCCGCTTCCTTCAAAATAAAAGCTTAAACATGCAGTAAGAATTGCTGACAGCCAGCGGTTTAAATAGATAATGTTACTGCAGTCCAAATTCAAAATATCTCTTTCAAGTGTAGAAATTAGGAAAGAAGTATTGTATTTTTATTTATTTATTTTTTTGTGTAATTTCCCTACTGTAGTGTAAAGCAAAAATAATACACCTATGAAATATTCATCTTCATTTATTTTACAATGCAATTGTTTTACAATTACTACTACTACAAACTACTATTGTCATTGTTGTTATTATAATTATTATTATATTCTAAATTGTTTGGCTTCCTAAAACACCAGTGTGAATGTAATTTAAACTGAGACAGTATATCACAAATAAAAAGAGGCTTGAGTCCCCTTTGAAGGTCAGGTACAATTCAATTAAACTTTTCTGACTTAAGTTTTCTTAGTTAAGAAACATGGGTTGTAGCGCTTAATTTTGAACTCTCAACCTGCATTAGATAGAAGAATTTAATTTTAAAATGTACAATTTTTTCATTTTTTCCCCAATTCTTCATTTGTCTTTTTTTATTTTTAAATATCGCAATGAATATTGTATCGTGAACTTCATGTCGCAATAATATCATATTGTGAGATTTTGATATCATTACATCCCTATAAAGGACTATTAAAAATCGCACAGTGTGCACCTGGCTTAAGTCGTGTTTCTCACCCAAGTTCTCGATGGAGAAGTAGCGCTGCTTGCTGTCCACTCTCACGGTCTCGGCATATGGGCTGCCCACTCCGTAGCCGATTATGTAGCCGCGCACGAGGATGTTGGGGTTGAGCGGCGGCGTCCAGCTCATGATGATGCTGTTGGGCAGCGGACGCACGTGCAGAGAGCTCGGCTGGTTGGGAACTTGAGTTTCTATGAACGAGAGAAAAGGAGAAGAGAAAAGTGAGGTCATTGCTCAGCTGGGTTCAGCGAGTTCCTTGAATCACTGCTGCAGAGACACCTGAGCGATCATCTCCATTCACAGCTCAACCCAAAACGACTTAACAACAAACAAACAGACAGACAGAACAAATGAACAAACAAACATTGGACAAAATGAACGAATGAATGAACAACCTAATGAATGAATGAATGATAGATAGACAGATAGAAAGACAGGCCAAACAAACAATAAATGAACAAACAAACAAACAAAAGATCAAATGAACAACAGACAGACCAACAGAACAGATGAACAAACAAATGACAGACAGACAGAACGAATGAACAAACGAATGAACGAATGAACAAACGAACGAACAAACGAACGAACAAACGAACAAAAAAAAAACCAAACAAACAAACGAACGGACAGACGGTCGAACGAACAAACGAAAAAACGAACAATAGATAGATAGATAGATAGATAGATAGATAGATAGATAGATAGATAGACAAAAGCAGAAAGACAGACACAGAATAAATGAACAAACAAATGAACAAACAAACAAACAAACTAATGACAGATAGACAGACCGATTTAAACACAGACAGAATGAACAAACAAACAAATGAACAAACAAACAAAAGATCAAATGAACAACAGACAGACCGACAGAACAGATGAATGAAAACAGAAACAAATGACAGACAGACAGACAGAACGAACGAACAAACGAACGAACAAACAAACAAATTAACGAACAAACGAACAAATGAACAAGCGAACGAACGAACAAAAAAAAAACCAAACAAACAAACGAACGGACAGACGGTCGAATGAACAAACGAAAAAACGAACAATAGATAGATAGATAGATAGATAGACAAAAACAGAAAGACAGACACAGAATAAATGAACAAACAAATGAACAAACAAACAAACATACAAACTAATGACAGATAGACAGACCAATTTAAACAGACATAATGAATAAACAAACAAACAAATGAAAGAACAAACAAAAGAACAAACACATGACAGAACAAATGAATGAACGAACAATCTATGGATTGATCAATCAATCGATAGATATAGATAGATAGAACACTAGACAGATAGACAAACAAATAGACAAAACGATAGATAGATCGATAGACAGAATGATATATGAATGAATAGACTGTTTGATGGATGGAAGGATGGATAAATTCAAATTCAACTTCAACATGAGGTCACAGTGATTCTTGAGTTGTGAACTTTCTAATCGCTCTCTGTCCTCTGACTGCACGTGTTTCTCTTTCTGCACATGCATCATATTTACACTTCTGTTTCTGTTCTGGTGTTTTTTGCTTTGAAAATCATTTTGTTTACTCTTCTCTCGTCTAAGAGCATGAAGCCTCGACTCCTCCAGTGTTTATGAAGCTCGACACTCCGCCGGTGTTCTCTCACATCAAGGCTCGCTCTGTAATCGTCTCTCCCTCAGGCACAGAGCGTCTCTGATTAATGACTCTCTCAAAGCAGCAAACTAGAGTGAAGTTAAAGCAGGTACTGATCAAACCTCACGCCACGCGTTTGATCCGCGTCTCGTTCAAAGGTGACATTCTAACGCCCAACAACGTCTTCAAAGTGCTCCATTAGAACAGACGATGCCGGTGCTCTGCGTTGAGTTGAAAGATAATGTAAATGTCAACTACATCTTCATCTATTATATGAATGATGTGCGCTGTGATAGGAGACACACTAAACTCAGACAAACTGAAGCCAGACGTATCGATTCTCTGCTTAAACTGTTTCCTCTTATCGCCCGACGTGCCTGACTTACCACGTACTCATGTAGCCTGTGGCTACGTCTCAATCCACACACTAGTTCAGCAGTAAGCACACTACCCAGGGAATCAGACATTTCCAGGTCCTGGAACGATTGCTCACTAGACAACATTCCCTGTTTCAGGTCAATGAATAATAGCCAGTGTTTAGTAAACATGATCCTTACTAGTAGTGATGGGAGAAACAAAGCTGTACAAAACATGACATGACATTTGTTGGTTTGATACAGGCTCTGAATAACTGGTTCGAGGCAAGTGATTCAAAAAGGTTTGAAAGCTTCATGAAACAAGTGCTGAAAACCTTGAAAATCATCAAAACAGACCGGCCTAACCACCTCAGACTGGTTTAAGCCTGATGGATAGATGTCTGATGGATAATAGATCGATAGGTGGATGGATGGATGGATGGATGGATAGATAGATAGATAGATAGATAGATAGATAGATAGATAGATAGATAGATGGAAGGATGGACGGACAGATGGATGGATAATAGATAGATGGATGGATGGATGGATGGATAATAGATTGATAGGTGGATGGATGTATGATAGAAGGATAGATGGATGGATGGATGGATGGATGGATGGATGGATGATAGAAGGATGGATGGGTGGATGACAGGTGAATAGATGCTGCATTATAGATTCACAGAGACCAGTGCCGCCTACAGGCAAACTACTAAAAATTTAGAAAGAGTTCTGATGTAATTGATTAATTTCCTGAAATCACATGACTTTGCTGGTTTGATACGTGCTCTGAATCACTGGTTTGAAACAAATGACTCACAAAGCTTCATGAAGCAAGCGCCCATCATTAGTGCTAAACCTCTCAAATACCATAAAAACAGACCGGCCTAACCACCTCGGACCGGTTTAAGCCGCCCTAAAGAGGGAATTGTGCTGCACTGTGTCTGCAGTCGTATTCACCGTCCAGGTCGTTCTCCGGCGTCTCGGCCGTGTGCCACTCGCTGCTGGGCCCCGTGCCATTGACCGTCATGGCTGCCACCTGGAAGCTGTACTGGCTGCCTTTCTCCAGTCCTGTCAGACGATAAACAAAGAGCCAGAGTCACAGTGTGCATGTGTGTGTGTGCGATTAATATTTGTGATTCTAATTAGTAAACCGCAATCAGTCAAGGCGGCGAGGTAAACAAGGTCTCCAAACCTCATCTAAACAGATCAGGATGCATTTCCATCATGTGTAAAGATAAAAAAAACGCAATTATGATAGCAGGGCGCTGTCATCCCTGAATACTCCGGAGTATGGGGAATTAGCATAACACACTCCAACGGCACTGTGAAATTAATCCCTTCAGAAATAGCAACTTAGCGAGATATCCATCAAGGGAATAATGGAAATGAATATGATTTTCCAATAAATTCAGCAATCCTATTCAAACAAACACACATCTACGCTCCCGAAGCCCGAGGACGACAAATCCGGCGTGATGCGTCGACTTCTTTAGCATGCATAGAATCCAGCGTTAAAGAAACAAAGCGTGCAGCGGAGGAGTGCATCGCATGAGAAACACGGGAATCTGTTCTTCCATTCAGATCAGGGCTGTAACCTCCATAGACACTAATTAATAATTAGAAAGGGCCAAAACAGTGCTCTTTTTAGGATGACAGTCTGCCTCTGCAGTCTTAAGGCCCGTTCACACCAAGGTTGATAACTATAAAGATAATAATAAAATTCTCAATATTAAAGAATAGCAGAATCCACTCCACAGCTATAACGATAAAGGCACAGAGAAACAATATCATTGGAATCACTTTCAGAACGATTTTTTTCTCCAGCTGATGAACGATACAAACATTGACACCTAATCAGATCCATCCTGCTATAATGAGCTCAAGAATTTAAAGCAGCAGATGAGCGTGCGCTTAGAATAAACAGACGATATCGTCCGCTGGTATGGACGCTAATATCTATATATTTATAGTTATCTTTATAGTTATTGTTCTTGGTGTGAACAGGGCTTAATTATTGAAAATAATTGAGATGGCCAATTAAATCAAAGTAGGCGGGGTTTACTGCTCAAAGAAGCAGAAAGCGAATACCAGCGCAAACGAAGTGTCAGTTTAACGCTGAAAGAAATCGAGAAAAGATGGAAGTTGCAAATTATGTAGTCAACTGTTTTACGATAGAAATATGGTCTTTTGAGAGAGAGATTACCCAGATAGCACACGTACGTCTGCAAGATGTCTGTTAAAGATGTCTTGATCTGGAAAGCATCTGCTGTCTACTAACGTCTGAAAGACGTCTTTCAGATGTCAGTTTTACATACATTCTAAATCATACACATCTTAAAGACATCTAATAGACGTCTATTTGACATCTAAAAGGAAACGTCCTATAGACGTCTTGCAGATGAGCAAACACTCTAAAAAATACGTCTTGCAGATGTAAATGCAGACGTCAAATAGACGTCTCCGAGATGTACGTGTGCTATCAGGGTAAATACCGGCATATGTGCATCTCTCTCTACAAACAACGAAGCTGTGAGTTTAGTTACTTCAAAACAGCAGTTTTACCTCCTCATTGCTGAGAAATATAATGTAATGATTCAGTATCAAACAGTGTTCATTTCATTGATGAATAATTTTCGTCAATGACATTTTTTCACCGATGAAAACGAGACTTATAACTCTGATCATAAGTTTGCATACACTTGCTGCACGTCTCTTAAAACGTAAAAATATCAGCGCCTGGGAGTAAGAAAGAGCAAACATATGGATAAATTTGAAAAGTGTGACGATGCAAAAGAGCGCTTAATTCGGTCCGGTTTTCTGAGCGCACACAGCCGAATACTGCACAAAAGCGCCTCTTAAACAGCGTACGATTACTCTTAAACCCACAAACACACAAAACGATCTCAAATTGTCCATTTTGACAAGTATTCACATAAACACACCCGGTTTTAAGTGAATGTAAACTGTTGAGAGAGTATCAGATGTGTGTATCAGTATATTGAATCCGTGCATTCAGTTTTAAAGGGACAGCAGACTAATTTAGTTGCTGTTGTCCGTGTCCTTAGTGTTAATGAATCAACAAAAGAAATATAAAATCACTCACTGCTCTTAAAATAATCACTTTAGTAGCCCTAATAAGGATTTAATCTAATTTTAATGTATATAATTAAATATGTCTGCTTGAAAGAATGAAGGATGTTGTATGCAAGTTGTTAAAAAGAATGCCTATTATATAAACACTGGTATTTCAAAAGAGGACCATGTTCTTGTTTCTTTATGAGAAGTGGTTTTATTTAACTTTGAGATAAGGACATGTTATGTGTCAAAGCAGTTAAATCTGTGTCAGTGTCTATGTCTATATATTGCATGTTCAAATCATTCATATTACCAGATGTTTTCTCCAAGAATTCGTAATGAGTTTGGAAAATTTGGAAAAATGCT
>CM077222.1:845000-902500 GCA_039654775.1 Spinibarbus caldwelli | reverse complement strand
GAGCGGAGCTGCTTTATTAACACTCGTTTCACAGGATTCCTCGTTAGTGTGACAGCAGCGCATTAAAACCATCCGCAGCCGTGAAACAAACCTAACCCACAGAAACACAGACGCGAGCCAGGCAGAAGAATAATATAAAAATATTAATAAAAAGATAATTGCGACTTTTTATCTCACTATTCTGACTTTTTTTTTTTCTCTCAAAATTGCAAGATATAAACCCAGAATTTTAACCTTTTTTTTCCTTGGAAAAAGTTTATATTTTTTGTATAATTACGAGTTTGTATTGCAATTCTGATATGCTCTCTCACAATTATGACGTATTTTCTTAAAATTGTGAGTTTTTATGACAATTTTAAGTTTATACCTCACCATTCTGACGTCATATTGCAATTCTGGTGTTTTTTCTTAGAACTGCGACTTTATATTGCGATTCTGACTTCATATATCGCAGTTCTGTCATTTTTTTTTAGAACTGCAAGTTTGTATAACAATTCACAGTTTACATCTCGCAATTCTGATGTTTTTCTTAGAATTGCGAGTCTATATTGCAGTTCTGACTTCATATATTGCAATCCTATCATTTTTTTTTGGAATTGCAAATTTGTATTGCAATTCTGACGTCTGTGTTAGAATTGTGAGTTTATATTACAATATCTCGAAATTCTGACTTTATATCACAATTCTGACATTTTTCTTGGAATTCTGATGATTTTTCTTAGAATTGTTTTTATTTTTAGAGTTGAGTTTTTATCATAATGCTGACTATATCTCAGAATTCTGATTTTTTTGTATATATGTATATATGTACACACACACACACACACACACACATATATGTATGTATGTATGTAGATGCACACACATACATACATAGTTTTTATATTTCACCAACATTAATTTTAAAAATAAAAAGGTCTTTTAATAATAAATATAATGAAGTCAGCTCTTTTTATTGTCTTATTCTTTTAGACTGTCATCCACTTTCTCTCGTCTGTTGTGAAGCACATAATTAATCTGCAGGGTAAACAGCTCAACTTTATATTCCACATCGCTCTGATTCATCAGACGAAACGAGCCTCTCGACTGAATCCTAATGGAAAGAAAAGCAAGTTAACGACTCATAAAATCGATAAATATTTAAGATGCTGTCACTGTTGCTGGTGTGGACTCAGATAAAGCGTGCCGTCGCTCTCTGACCTGCCCTCTCGCCGGCTGTATTCGTTTATAGAGGCCATCCGTCTGATTCAGCCATTAATAACCACTAGCAGCACAGCAAATGATGCACCAATAGACAGTTTAATTTTCCAGAGAAAAATGAAAATGTTTCAGTCTGAAAACGACCCCACTGAACATGATGCATCTCTGTGCCTCTGCCGGCAAGAAAAGAGCAAGCTTGGTGAAATATAGTTGTGAATTTAGACCGAACTTGCCATTGCATTCATATTTAACTCTTAAGAATATCAGAGAGAATCATTAGCGTCAGGGTCGCACATCCCACGCAATACTCAGTTAAACGCCTGATGATTTTAAAGATGGATTCCCAAAGCTCACTGTCTAAACACACTGTTGATGATTTAACGGCCGTGAGCTGAGCTGATGTGTGATAGAGACGGGCTGCTGCTCAATCTAATGTCACAATCATCATTCTGCAGAGCATCAGATGGACAGAATGCATTCTGGGCTCTTGTGTTGGTCTTTGGACGGTCTGAAGCGCAGCGGCACACAATGAAACCCAATTTCCTCTCATAAACAATCCGTTATCTGGCCGCTCAGACAAAGCAGCTCATTACAGTGTGACGACTGGAGGACACACACACACACACACACACACACACGCACACATGCACACACAGAGACATTATCCAGAAAAGACCAATGACACGCTACACCAACACTGCTCTGGATACACACTGTTAACCAAAACCGGTCAAGCCACCTTTATTCTATAGCTCTTTATACAATTCTGATTGTTTCAAAGCAGCTTCACAGTGATAAAACTACAACTATTAACAATCATCATCATTAAATGAAATGAAGCCAAATGAACTCAAATATATATATTAAATGAAAATTTCTAAAATGAAAATTAGAAATATTGCATTGGCAACTGACTGAACACAATAAGTAGAAGTACTAAAATTACTAATAAAAAATTCTAAATAGAAATGTAAACAATAACAAAAGTAATTAAAATGACAAAACTTTAACTAAAATTAAAATGATAACTGAGAATATGACAATAATAGCTAAATCGAAATATTAATAAATACCAATATATAATAGTATATAAATAATGTGTTTATTTATTTATTATAAGAATGAAAATTAGAAATGTTGCAACTGGCTGAGAAAAATATGTTTAAGCAAAAGTACTAAAATTGAATTACTGTATATTACATTGAATTGAATAAAACTGAATTAAATAAATGTCTGTAAATGACAAAAAATCAAATAATATAATTACTAAAACTTGAATAAACTGAGAATAAGAAAATACGCTAATTCAAAATATTTTAATAAATAAATAGATATTACATATTTAATATATCTAATATAAACACTAGTACTGTATATAATAGTATTTAAATAAAAAAATATAATGCAATTATATAATAAAAAATACAAATATATAATAATTGAATTGATAATATAACAATATAAAATATTGAGATAAATTCTTGACATAAAAGAGATAAATTCTTAGAAAACAACACAAAATGTATTTAAATATTACAAAAGGCTGTTTACTATAATAATCTAATCTAATCTAATATAAAATAATAATGAATGTGAAATACAGCGCATGCTCTTGATGATGATATGATCATACGTGTAATATCCTCACAGAAATTACATTCGTCCTGAAATGAAATCAGTGCATGAGTGTTTCCGACCTTGTGTGTTTTACACAGATCTGCTCTCTTCACAGGCTCACTGTGTGGATGAACACATGACATCTGAGAGCCTGACGCAGTCAATAAATCCAAACCTCTACAGTTCAGACTGACCCGGATCTCTGGATATCATCTGTAGATGTCTGCATGACCAGCCAAAGCGTCTCATGAGTGGAAATAATGTGTGTTTGACTGCTCCAGTGTTGGTTTATCAGAGCTTGACTGATATAAACAAACACACACTAATGTAAATGAATAATGAATGAAGCTCTGCTGAGTGCTCTTCATAACACACACACATGCTCAAGCCAACCATACAGAGCTGAAATCAAGACTCAGGCTTCAGGAAAACCCTTCAGGCTCATCTGAGTCCATGTCGCCTGACAGTCACCTCTTGTGTTTTGCAGCATAATTAATACTGAGTGAATGCTGTTGAATCATAACTCACCCGTGAGTAGACGACCTCCAGTGAGATGTTCTGCGGAGGAGCACTGGGCACTGCGGACACACAAACACACACCACAGTCATCAGGATCAGCACTAATGCGCCCCACGGGTCACCTAATGGCCCTGGAGACAGTTAACTGGTTTAGTTAAGTTAGTGACTCTATCTCTCTCCAGCGGAACAGAAGCAGACGGATGTTCTTCCATCAGAGGAACACAATCAATCTGTAAATGAGGCTTCAGATAAACAGGCCGTATCTGAGACGCTCTGCAGGTCAGGAGGTTATCTGAGGACTCGCAGCATGAGTTTGGACTAACAGTTTGGAGACATTAATGATTAACATAAAGACTGTGTGTGAGTGTGTGTGCATGCATGTGCACATATAGTGTGTGTGTGTGTGTGTGTGTGAGTGTGTGCTTGTATATGCACGTATGAGTTTGTGTGTGCATGCATGTGTGTGTGTGTGTGTGTGTGTGTGTGTGTCTGTCTGAATGTGTGTGTGTGTGTGTGTGTGTGAGAATGGAAGCATGTGTGAGTGTGTGTGTGTGTGTCTGCATGTATATGCTTGTGTGTGAGCATCAGTGTTGGGCACGTTACTTTAAAAAAGTAATTAGTTATAGTTACTAGTTACTTCTCACAAATAGTAACTGAGTTAGTAACTGAGTTACATCATTATAAAAGTAACTAATTACCAGGGAAAGTAACTATTGCGTTACTTTAAAAAAACAAAAAAAAATTAAAATGTCAAATAACTTGGATGCCCCAAATATTAAATATGTTAAATGAATGAAATGGACACTAAATAGAATAATATATTATTATAAAACATTGTACATAAATCTACACTATTTATCTACTGACACTTAGCATCAGTCAGTCAATCATTTTAATATGATATTATGATAATTTAGCATTATATGATGATAGAACTTTAGTAATTAGAATAACTAAGTATGAATGCATATTTGTCATGTTGACTGAACTTAGGACTGCTGGTGGTGCTTAAGATATTGTTTGTCATTTAGTGTTTCTATAAAAAAGGGGGGGGGGGTTTATAAGATGATAAAACTACTACGAATTCTACTACTAATAACAATATAAAATGTACTAAGGATTAATGAGCTGCTGGGTTCATGAATATTAATCAGGTTGTCTGCGTTCGCTCGAATTGATTTGCTGAAATCAAGACAGGGATGATAATAGGTGAGCTCCAGGCAATGGGATCGTTTGTGCATTAGCTCCGCCCACCACCAGAGAACCCAGCAGTTCTTAAAAGCTGAAGAATTCCAAAAGAATTCCGTTATTTTGACAGGAAAATACAACAAAGAATATCTTTTACATGTAGCGCGTCAATTCTGCATGTTATGAAAGACTCTTGCTCTGTATATTTCTTTGCGTGTGTGAGACAAAGCGACTGTGAGCCGCGTGCCTTCACACTAGAGTTTACGGTACGTCAAATACAGCTACACTGCGCATCCATTCAGAAGAACAGAAAAATACAATTCTAATAATATTACAATAAATTATAGTAACGCCACATTTTATTGTCAGTAACGGTAACGGCGTTGTAACGGGGGAAACAGTAATTCATTTGATTACTCGTTAATGAAAAAAATAACGCCGTTAGTAACGCCATTTATTTATAACGCCGTTATTCCCATCACTGGTGAGCATGCATCTGTGAGCAAGTGTGTCCATACCTCTGTGTGTGCAAGCATATCCATATGCGTGAGTGTGTGTGTGTGTGTGTGTGTTTGTGTACATGCATATGTGTGAGTGTTTATGTGTGCAAGAATATGTGTGTGTGAGTGTGTGTGCATGCATATGGGTGTGTGTGCATGTGAGTGTGTGTGCATGCAAATGCGTGTATGTATATATTTGTGTGTGTGTTTTTATGACATATAAGGACACAAATTTGTATAATGACATGGGTGTGACAGATATTACAAGGAGAAGGTGATTTATGAGGACATTTCCCCATGTCCCCATTTTTCAAAAGGCTTATAAATCATACAGAATGAGTGTTTTTGAGAAAGTAAAAATGCAGAAAGTTTCCTGTAAGGGGTAGGTTTAGGTGCAGGGTTGGTGTAGGGTGATAGAAAACACGATCTGTACAGTATAAAAATCATTACACCTATGGAGAGTCCCTACAATTCACAAAAACAAACATGCGTGTGTGTGAGTGTGCGTGTGCATGGCTATGCGTGTGTGTGCATGCATATGAGTGTGTGTGTGTGTGTGTGTGTGTGTGTGTGTGTATGTGTATGTGTGTGCGTGAGTGTGTGCATGCATGTGTGTGCATGGATATGCATGTTTGTGAGCATGCATATGAGTGTGTGTGTGTGTGTGTGTGTGTGCGTGCATATGAGTATATGTGTGTGTGTGTGTGTGTGTGAGTGAGTGTGTGCATGCATACAGTATATGTGTGCTTGAGTGTGTGCATGCATGTGTGTAAATGTATATGCATGTGTGTGAGCATGCATATGATTGAGAGTGTGCATGCATATGAGTGTGTGTGTGTGTGTGTGTGTGTGTGTGTGTGTGCTTGCATATGAGTGTGTGTGTGTGTGAGTGAGTGAGTGAGTGAGTAAGCGAGTGTGTGCATGGACATGAGTGTGTGTGTGCATGCATATGCGTGTATGTATGCATGTATGTATGCGTGTGTGTGTGTGAGAGTGAGTGAGAGTGTGTGTGTGTGTGTGTGTAGAATGCTATCACACAATTTCATTAGTGTGACACGAGGGCCTTTAATTAAGCAGTGAAATGGGGAAGGAGCAGCAGCGGCTCATTTGAATCATTCTGCCGCGTGTCTCTAATGGAAGCTGACACGCAATAAATTCCTGCAGCCTCTTAGAGCCACGCTGAAGCTAATGCAAAGAGACACTGCGGCCAATGAGAGAAAGACATGCACGGGTTAAGCTGCTAGCACAGACATCTGGAGAAAATCACGCCAATATGAGACAAAGAATCAGAGGAGTGCATGATGGGAATGGATCGGAGTGAGTGGGAGAATGCAGCAGGTCTGAGCAGCATGTTAAGAAGCTCGCGTTCGTCTCGCTGTCTCTCTTAAAGAGCCACGTGCTGCACCTCCTCATTTTACATCAGCTATAAACCAGTGCTCCACTGATGGGATTTTTAACGACTGGTGCTGATTTCAGCATTGCAGGATTTTACATTACATAATAGAGAAAAATTCACAAAATTTATTTAAATATTACATCAGGCTTATAAAATAAAATATATAATAAATTAAAAATATATAATATAATATAATATAATATAATATAATATAATATAATATAATATAATATAATATAATATAATATAATATAATATAATATAATATAATAAAATGTATTCCTCATTTGTCATTTTAGATAAAAGCATCTTCTAAATAAAATAAGTCTGTCCTTATCTCTGCATCATCTGAATCTACAGCGTGACACTGACAGGATAATATAATATAATGTAATGTAATGTAATGTAATGTAATATAATATAATATAATTCTAGATTTTAGTGTATTTGTAAGTCACTTTAGATAAAAGCATCTCCTAAATACTAAAATAAAACAATAAAAAAAAAACAAGGAAAAAAAAGCTAAAATAAAATATAAAATAAAATAAAATAAAATAAAATGTACATCTCTGTGTCCCGTGACACATCTAAATCTACACGACGACATCAACAGGCTCCATTCAAACAATTCAAGCTGGGTGATGCTGATAAGAGCCAGTGATTGAATCTTTGAGAATTACTGCAAATATAATCCTGAGGTTAACACATAAATCAATAGCCTGATGTTAGACAGCTAATGAGAAGGGCTGCTGGGAAATATAACCCGCTTTAGCATTCAAACACCGCTGCGGCATTGAGCTGCTGCTAAAACAGTTTGCCTTCAGGCTACAGAGGAACAGCAAGAGATGAACAGACGGACGGCATACGACTTTAACATCAGAAAACTCAAGCTACATCAGCTCCAGCAGATTCACACAATGCACAGATCCAGGACAGACTTTTATTTTATTTTATATTATTTTTTATTTTATTTTTTTTTATTTTTTATGAATTAAAAAAATTATTTCTTTTATTTTATTAATTTACAATATATTTTATTAATTTAAATTAAATTTTAAATTAAATTAATTTATTTATTTATTTATAAATTCAAATGAAAGCACACAGCTTCTCCTGGACAAATCTGATGCAGCAATATCAGAATACATTGTGACAAATTGAGTCAAGATGGCGACTATGAATAAATATATTCATTTTCTGATCAGGACAGCGTGTGTGTGTTTTCTCTCTCTCTCCAGGGACTCTAATTGAATTCGAGGGAAGATCCTGGCTGCTTCTTGAATGCAGAAGCAGTGAAGCTGCAAACAAATCAAATGTGTCTCAAACGTCTCCTGTCAGACTGTCAGAGTTGAGCGACACGCCGTGAAATTGATTGACGCTTCAGATGTGACGGCCTGAATATTACTACCACATCAAAGCTGTCATTAGTGTGTGATTAACTGGATGGCTTATGGAAACATCTCCTGAACGCCGTGACCCGATCGCAGCCGTGAATCATGGGTTTGTTAGAGACTGGAATATGTGTTTCAGTGCTGAAGGAACAGACAAATGGACAACAGGAATCATGATGAGCTCAAATCCTTCTGGGAAGTTCGTATTTATCAGCTGTGAAATCATAATTACCAGGTCAGATGCATTAAAAATACTCTGGTTGGAGCAAGATTATTATAACTAACTAAAACTAAAATTAAAACCATTAGAAAAGCCATTGGAATAAATGTTAACTGAAATAAAATAAAACATAAAAAAAAAAAAACCTTTTGATTTCAGCCAGGGTTATTATGGTTATCTAAAACTGAAACTTTAATAACTAAACTAAAATTACAAAACTAAAAGTTACACAAAAAAAAAAAAAAAAACAAACAAACTTATTAAAACTTTAGCTGAAATTAAAATGAAAATGGAAAATATAAAAATAAAAACTAATTTCTAGTTTTGATATAGTTTATTTATTTATTTATTTATTTATTTTTTATTTAACCTGGAGTACTACTAAAATAAACTAAAACTTAAATGAAATGACCAAAAACTATATAGACATATAAAAAAAAACAAAAACACAAAATAAAATTACTAAAACTTTAACCAAAACAGATTTTTTAACTCTACATCTACAAAATGATGACTAAAGAATGTGCATCAGGTGTTTTTGCTGTTTTATGTTTTATTGAATTTATGAAGGTGCTGTAAATGAACTAGTTTTAATTAATTTCAACAAATTTAGCATCAATACAGACACTGCATTCATTGTGTCTGAAAAGTTTTCTCACTGTCATGAACCAAACTCCAGAGGTTCCCACTCCTAATTACGGGTTTGTGGTGTCGTTCATGTGTGTTTGACTCGTTAATACAATCTTCTTGACCTGAGCTGAGCTGAGCTGAGCTGCTGGACGAGTCTTACCGTCTGAGAGCGTGGTGATGAGCGTGTCTGTGTCGGAGAGGCCAGGCCCGTGTCGATTGACCGCCAGCACTCGCAGCGAATACTCGGTGAACTTCTTCAGTCCCTCCATCCTGTAGCTCTGACCCACCACCTCCACGTTCTGACCAGCAGAGAGAAACAAACACACCGGTCAGAACTCATTATGCTAATGAGCCTTCAGTAAGCCCCGCCTTACAGACATCACCGACCAATCACGAGCACTCAGCAGTCAGGCTTCTGTAATAACGTATCGTAATCATTTCTAATTCTATCTTTTCTAATGTGAGAATGAAACAGGTCAGACTTCAGTAATGCTACTTATAAACTGACTTTTTAAAGATATCATATCCAGGTTTATATACAGGTTTATATGCAGCAAAAGATAGAAATAACTGACTTAAAACCATTTTTTAGCTGCTGGAAATACTAGTGTTCTGATCATTTTGGCCACCGCTGTGTGTATCAATGAATTCTGACTGTTTTTCAGTGTTTGTTAGTCAGGTGGACTCTGACCTGCTCTTTTCCGCTGGACGTCTCGGTCCAGAGCAGTCTGTAGCTCTGGATGGGGCCGCTGGCGTGGGACGGAGGATCCCAGGACGCTTGGATGGAGGTTGGAGACGCAGCTTCTGCCCGCAGGTTCTCCACTGGACCAGGAACCAGAACTACAGATGAGAAACACAGAAACACATCAGCAGACGAGAAACACTGCCTCTTCATGGCTTTGAATGTAATGCAAAAGTGCTGTTTGATTTGCTTTTTTTTTCAGTATTTTGAGTGAGATTTATTTATATTTTTATATTTGGTTTTATTTTTGTTGGATTTTGTGGATATTGGTATGGGTGTGTTTATCTATTCTTTGTTACAGTTAACACCTTTTGTACCTTTTGAAAAAAACAGTTACACTTTATTTTAAGGTGTCCTTGTTACAGTGTAATTATACATTTAAGTACTGAAGTAATATTAATTAACTACAGGTACTTACTATGTGGTTAGGTTTGGGATTTGCCTTTGATTTACTGCATATAATTATGGTTATTATAATAGTAAGTACGTTACGTGTAACACAAGGACACCTTAAAATAAAATGTTACCAAAAAACACTGTATAGACAAAAAAATAATAAAAATGACAAAAACAACAAAATTACTAAACTAACTAAAATTAAAAACAGAAAATATAAAATTAAAAGCAAATTTTAACATTTTTAAAATTAATTTACTTTTTAAAACTACTATAAAAAGTTTTCTTATTTTTTATTGGGTATTTTAGTCATTTTTATTTTATTATTTTATTTTATTATATATATATATATATATTTTTTTTTTTTTTTAAATATGCCTATATAGTTTTTTATGTTTTGGCTTTTCTTTTCTGTTTATTTAGTTTTAATTATTTTAGACCGTCAGCTTAAACTAAATGAAAAAAAGAAATGTTGACATGTAGCTGATATAAAAGATGTTTATGTTTTTTTTAATATATATTTTTATTTATTTATTTTATTGTTTATTTTTTATTTTTGTGATGTGTAGTGATTTTTTTATGTTTTCAGTTCAGGAAAATAACCCTGTTTCAGATACAGGAACACCTGAGATGAGTGTCAGCATTGTGAGATAACAGATAACACATCTGAAATGGTCTGCATGCAGATGAGCTCTACATTTACATCATATTCATATTTCAGAGCTGAAGTGTGTTTGTCTTTCTGTCTGTTTGTGAGAAAGAGCTGCAATCTGGACAGGAAAGGTCAGACAGCTCAATCAAAGCACTCGCTCTCCATTAGAAAGGTTAAAGAGCTCGAGTGTGTGTGTGTGTGTGTGTGTGTGTGATAATATAATGAAATCTTTCACTCTGCTCCTCTGTGTGTCTTCAGGAGGAAATAGAGCATTATGGGATGTTTCAAACATCTGCACAGGACTGCTGACATTTACAGAGATCTGCAGCATCATAACAATCTCAAACACACTCAGAGTGACTGTGATGTCTTCACATGTTCTCCAGACAGTACATGTTGTGGTGTGTATTTTGAGTTCAGTGGGTCTCTTACGCTCGGGTTGCGTGGACAGTCGGATGGCCTCTGAGCTCTCTCCGGGCCCCTGCTCATTATACGCCACCACCCTGAAGGAGTAAGTGGCCTCGGGTCTGAGATTACTGACCGTCAGCTGCAGACTCTCGGCCTCCGTCACGTTCACGCTGCGCTCCCTGACACACACACACACACACACACACACACACACACACACACATCAGCGTTTAGACAGTCAGTCAAATAACATGTTCAATCAGTGACACAATCAGATCTACACTCTAACATGAATGCATTAATAAACACACTTTGCTCATCTTCACATCTTATGTTGGCCAGTTTGATCATCTTTTCATTTATCAGTGAGAGAATAATGCTCTCAAAACTGCTTTACTGTTTGAGTCTTGGTAAATGTTGTAAATGAACACTAAACATGAAAAATAAACATTGTACACCAGCATTTGTGTTACTAATGCAGTAAATAATGTTAGCATTTAACACATTACAACAAGGTCTCATTTTTAGTATTAGATAATGCATGAAACAACAATAAGGAATGTATATTTTAATAGCATTTATTAATCTTTGTTACTGTTAGTTAATAAAACATAATTGTTCATATCAGCTAACAATGCACTGACTAATGTTAACAGATATAACTTTTCATTTTAACATCATGCAGTAGATCAGTGGTTCTCTATCTGTCGGTCACTATGAGTTATGGCGTGACAACATTAGGGGTTTATTCAGTCATCTTTGATTAAGAGAAAACACCAATGAAATTTGGCCAGTGGATTTTGCATGCTGAGCCACTCCCGGTGCATACGGGTATATAAGGCGACAGGTGCATCCACTCATCAGATTTTTGAGTCATCTCTGGCTCAACCAGGGGTGCGTTTCCCAAAAACATCATTAGCCAACTATGGTCGCAAGTTCTGTCGTTACCAACATAGTTTCATGTTTCCCGAAACCATAGTTCAAACTAACATTCGCAAACAGTGTCGCAAACCTACGTGGTTGGAACTACAGCTGTGGTTAGAAGCATAGTTTCTCATAGTTAATGCAGTACAATCTATATATTCCATTTTATCTAAATATAAATGCATTTTAATCCATGTATTTTTTTGCGTCCTCAATCAGCGTTGTTTCTGAAGAGTGAGCATGTGCAGGGAACCCCGGAGTATGACGTCAGGGGAACCCGCGATGAATCAAACATCAAATAAAGCAAAATGATGGAACAAAAAAATAGTAAATTAGTCATCAGATGCTATGTTCAATACAGCAGCATCTTAGAGATCTCTAATCAGTTAAATAGCAGTTATTACTCCACCATGTGGATGAAACGATAGAGATGCGACCGTGTTCGCGAAACACAATACCTACAGTAGGGTTGGGAAAATAAATCGATGCATCGGGAATCGAGAAATGCATGATACAGCATCGATTCTGAGATTTTCTGAATGCATCGTGATTCTTTCTTAAGTTGATTCTGAGCGTAGTTTTGAACAGCAGATGGCGCTGTATGCTTTAGACACACTTGAACCCAAAATAATCATTGATAAAATTAGAAAAGGTTAAAGCGAATTACAAGGGAGTTCACAGTGGGCTGTGTTTACATTATTCTGGTGTCATAAAAGTATTCTGAGCGAGGAGAAATTACAGACTCAGCGGAACGCGCAAGAACTCTTCAGCGCTCTTCTTCATCAGCATTTGAGTGTGCGGATAAACACTAGAATAGAGCGCCATCTGCTGTTAAAATCTAAGATCAGAATCGATTCCAGAGAGAGTTGTGATGCATTCGAAAGATCTCGAATCGATTCTGCATCGATTTATCATCGCAGCCCTATTCTACAGCACTTACTTCATCATGCCCAAGAAAGGCTGTGGCCTTTGGCTGATATATTAAATAAAATTATAAATTATTATATATTAAAATTACTATATTATTTTTTATTAATTACTTAATTATTTTTGAATCTTATATACACACATAAGTGAAACACAAAAACAGTATACTGTTAATAATATATTAAAATATATTATATTTTATCAATCAATATATTATTTTAAGTCAAAAAGAACCACTAATGTAGATATATTGTTCATTGTTCAGCTCATGTACCTCATGTAATGCAGTAAACTAATGTCAGCATAAAGAACATTATTATAAAGTAAGACAGACTGAGACAACAATTCAATAATATTAAACATGTTTCTATGCGTTTACCAATGAATATTCATAATGCAGGATGGATTAGGATGTGATTGGTCGAAACATGATGTTACACTGAACAAAATTATAAACGCAACACTTTTGTTTTTGCCCCCATTTTTCATGAGCTGAACTCAAAGATCTAAGACTTTATCTGTGTACACAAAAGGCCTATTTCTCTCAAATATTGTTCACAAATCTGTCTAAATTATTTTATTGTGGCCAGCCTAAGGCACACCTGTGCAATAATCATGCTGTCTAATCAGCATCTTGATATGTCACACCTGTGAGGTGGATGGATTATCTCGGCAAAGGAGAAGTGCTCACTAACACAGATTTAGACAGATTTGTGAACAGTATTTGAGAGAAATAGGCCTTTTGTGTACATAGAAAAAGTCTTAGATCTTTGAGTTCAGCTCATGAAAAATGGGGGCAAAAACAAAAGTGTTGCATTTATAATTTTGCTCAGTGTATTTCGGCCGCAGGTGAACAAGTACCTGTTGATTCCCTCCTCGGAGAAGAAGACGCCATAGGTCAGGACGGTTCCACGTGGCTCCTCCGGGGGCCGCCAGCCGAGGCGCACGAAACGGCTGGACACGAGGACAGGGGCCACATCACGAGGAGCGGAGGGGAGGACGCCTGAGCTCGGGGTCACTGGTGGGGGAGGAGAGGAGTAAGTCAAAGAGGAAGTGCGGGGCAGCTGGGGAGGTGGGGCGGGGGGCGTGGCCTCTGTGACCGGGGAGGGTGGGGCAAGAGGGAGGGAGGGGAGGGGCATGTGGGGGGGAGGGGCAACACAACAGAACGAGAGGAGCGTGAGCGATGAAATGAAAAGATAAGGAAAGAAAACACACACAAACAGAAGACATCAGGAAGAAAAGAAAAGAAAGTGATAAGGAAGATCACAGCATCAAAGATCAGGCAGCAGTAAAACACAGAGCATCAACACACACACAGATGAGCAGCCAAGATGACAGCGAGCGTTCGGTGAGATCACAGACAGACCACAACAGCATCAGATCCAGACCGGGATGAGATACACATGAATTCTGTCATTTGGACTCTAGATTCATCTCAGTCTGGAGCCATGAATCTGTGTGTGTGTGTGTGTGTGTGTGTGTGTGTGTGTTGATAGTGATTTCACAGTTCTGATAAGATTCTCTCAATGTCACACGACACATTCACACTCAAACACACACGCACTCTCACCAGGGAATTACTGTTAACACACACACACACACACACACACACACACACACACAGTGGGTGTTATAGTGATAAACAGAAGCGATGTTTATCGCTACTGATAATGTCATATTTCTTAATTTATATAAATTCTGAACATACAGGATATGTTTAAGTTAGTGCTGTCAAATGATTAATCGCGATTAATCGCCTCCAAAATAAAAGTTTTTGTTTACATAATATATGTGTGTATACTGTGTATATTTATTATGTATATATAAATACACACACATGCATGTATATATTTAAGAAATATGTTATGATTATATATTTAAAATATTTATATATAATATAAATTATATGAATATAAATATATACATGGAAATGCATGGAAATATTTAAAAAAATATGCTGTATGTGTGTGTATTTATATATACATAATAAATATACACAGTATACACATATATTATTGTTACGGGGTTGATGAGACGTGAGACGTGCGGATCCATATGCAGGCTTTTATTTAAAGGCATGGTCATAAATACAGGCAGGGTCGAAACAATGGCAAACAGGTATGGCAGGGACAAGACAAAGAGTAATCCTAGGGCAAGAGTGGGTCGACGATCGGCGAACAATATCCAATGGGGCAAGGCAGAGCAATAATCCAGGTACACAAGCAATAATCCAAACGAGGTGCAAACAGAGTCCGAAACGGCAAGGCAAGGGTTAATCCAGGAAACACGGGCTAGAATAAAACACGGGAAAACAGGCAAGGCAAGACTAAGACAACTAAGTGGGCTCCGTAGAGTAGCTATCGCTAGAAGAGGGATATGTGCGTACAATACTCGGCGATCTGACTGAGGACGTCCATGGCTTAAGTAGTGTGTGTGATTGTGTGATGGGTATCAGGTGTGAGCATGTGATTAGGGAAATGGCTGCTGGGAAATGAAGTCCTGGGTAATGTGTGACAGTCTGTGTGGTGTGAGAGTCAATGTGACGACTGAGTGACCTCTGGTGGCGAACAAATGAAAGTCCATGGACCAGATTCATGACAGAGTAGAGTGGAAGCGGAACAGGGGGAGGGACGGAGGGCCAGGTCCATGTGGAAGTGGAGTGGTCGGGGACCGAAGCAGAGCCCGCAGAGCAGGGCACCCAGGCAGAACTGGCGAGGCAGGGAACCATGGCGGAGCAGAAAACCAGGGTGATGCTGGCGAAGCAGAGATCCAGGGTGAAGCAGACGGAACTCGAGCCCTCCAGGGCAGAGCAGACGGAACTCGAGCCCTCCAGGGCGGTGCAGACGGAGCAGGAGCCCACCAGGGCGGAGTAGACGGAGCAGGAGCCCACCAGGGTGGTGCAGACGGAGCATGAGCCCACCAGGGCGGAGCAGATGGTACAGGTGGAGCAGAAGACCACCAGAGCCAGATAGCAGACCACCACGGCGGAGCAGACAGAACAGGTGGAGCAGAAGACACCCAGAGCAGGACAGAAGACCACCACAGCGGAGCAGACAACCTCCACGGCGGGACAGAAGACCACCAGAGCAGGACAGAGGACCACCACGGCGGAGCAGATGGAGCAGACGCCCATGGCAGAGACTGGGACCTAGGGGAAACTGAGACACAAGAGACAGGCAGAGCATATATGGCCTCCATGGCCGGCTCAGAGCAAGGCGGCAGTTCATAGACAGCCTCCATAGCCGTGACAAGACAGGACAAGAGTACAGGGACAGCCTTTCTAGCTGCGACAGGACAGACAAAGAGTTGGTGAGTGGATACCACTGACACCTCTGGAGGTTCTGCAGCAGTTGCCGCCACCTCTGGAGGTTCTACAGTGGTAAACTCCGGACACAGGGAGACTTCAGTAACGGTCTCTTTGGCCGCAACACAACAGGCTGAGAGTACATTGCTGGGCGCCGCCATCATACAAGGGGCTGAGGCGAGTCCCGCTGCTTCTGTAGGTTCTGCAGCGTGTGCCGTCACCTCGGGCAGTTCTGCGGTGGTGTATGCAGCCCAAACGCAACATAAAGCGATTCCCATCCTGGAAAGCACTTCGGACAGAGGAGTTAGTTCATGGACAGAAGGGTTGGAGTGAGTGGGTTTGGGGATACCAGCTGCGCGTGCAGACACCAGCGGTACATCCCTCACACTAGACATCAAACTGGGATAATGGAAGACTGACCTTGATGATCTGGGTGTGTCAGCCCGGACGTGACAAGACTTGAGCTGATCAACGGAGACGTGACGAGATTCTGGAAGATCAGCGACGACGTGCTGTGACTCTGGATGATCAGCAGTGACGTGCTGTGACTCTGGATGATCAGCAGTGACGTGCTGGGACTCTGGATGATCAGCAGTGACGTGCTGGGACTCTGGATGATCAGCAGTGACGTGCTGGGACTCTGGATGATCAGCAGTGACGTGCTACGACTCTGGATGATCAGCAGTGACGTGCTGCGACTCTGGATGATCAGCAGTGACGTGCTGGGACTCTGGATGATCAGCAGTGACGTGACGAGGCTTTGGTAGATCAGCTGAGATGTGACGAGACTCATGACGATCGACTTTGACTTGACTGGACTCATGAATATCCACTGTGACTTGACTTGACTCGTGACTGGCAGCAATGACATGACGGGGTGTTGCCGTGGCCGCCATTATGTGAGCGCGCTCAGCTGTCACCGCCATTTTGTGAGCGTGCTCTAGCGTAGCTGCCATTTCAGGCTCAGACGCGGTGTCGTGTTTCTCCTCCGCGACACCCACAGTAAACAAAGAGCCAGCGCACAGCAAAGCACAGTCTATAAAGTCCTTTAAACTACAATTAAACCTCCCCTCTGGTAACCATGACTTTACAGGCTCACTGAGTCCAAAACGAAATATGTCTTTTAATACAACCTCATCAAAGGGAATCTTATGCGCCAGCTCACAGAATTGAATGACGTACTCTTCAATAGATGAATTCCCTTGTCGCAGATCGAGCAGCTGGTCGAATGGGTCCATACCTGACCAGGGTTCCTTCGAAAAGCCGCTGAATCCTTGTGTGGCCGAGTATTCTGTTACGGGGTTGATGAGACGTGAGACGTGCGGATCCATATGCAGGCTTTTATTTAAAGGCATGGTCATAAATACAGGCAGGGTCGAAACAATGGCAAACAGGTATGGCAGGGACAAGACAAAGAGTAATCCTAAGGCAAGCGTGGGTCGACGATCGGCGAACAATATCCAACGGGGCAAGGCAGAGCAATAATCCACGTACACGAGCAATAATCCAAACGAGGTGCAAACAGAGTCCGGAACGGCAAGGCAAGGGTTAATCCAGGAAACACGGGCTAGAATAAAACACGGGAAAACAGGCAAGGCAAGACTAAAACAACTAAGTGGGCTCCATAGAGTAGCTATCGCTAGAAGAGGGATATGTGCGTACAATACTCAGCGATCTGACTGAGGACGTCCATGGCTTAAGTAGTGTGTGTGATTGTGTGATGGGTATCAGGTGTGAGCATGTGATTAGGGAAATGGCTGCTGGGAAATGAAGTCCTGGGTAATGTGTGACAGTCTGTGTGGTGTGAGAGTCAATGTGACGACTGAGCGACCTCTGGTGGCGAACAAATGAAAGTCCATGGACCAGATTCATGACAATTATGTAAACAAAAACTTTTATTTTTGGATGTGATTAATCGTTTGACAGCACTAGTTTAAGTACAATATTTGCCTTCATATTTCATGTATTTTTTCTGCAAAAATATTTAACAGATTAATTTGTTTTACATTTACACCATGCTGTACTTCATATGTGCTTGGAATATAACTTCCTTTAACTAAATGGTTCATAACAAATGTAAAGAGAATACTTCTTCAATCAAAATAAAATAAAATACAATCTTGAATTGGTCAAATGTATCCTTTCTGTCCAGCAGAAGATTCTCAGTAAATATAGCGAAGCATTCTTCTTCTGTAGCGTATGTTACATGTGGTGTCCATCAGGGTTCAGCTTTGGCACCGCTGCTGTTTTCATTGTATATGTCACCCATTGGTTCTATATTTAGGAGATATGATGTGTCATATCATTGATGATACTCAGCTTTATATACAATTTAGGTGCAAAAACAGGTCTGCCATAAATCAATTAATAGCCTGTCTCCAAGAATTGAAAACATGGCTAACCAATAATTTTCTGCATCTGAATGATGACAAAACACAAATTGTTCTATTTGGCCCTACCGAGAAAACTGATCTGAGTGCTGTTGACTTGGGCTCTTTCACTCCATTTCACTCTTTTGATGTCAAGGATCTGGATTTTATTCTGGATAGTGGTTTAAAGCTTAACAAAAAATCAATTCTGTTGTCAGTTCAAGTTTTTATCACCTTCGAAGATTAGCCAAAGTTAAACCCTTCCTAAGTAGGACGTTTTGAGATTCATGCTTTTATGTCATCACGGCTTGATTATTGCAATTCACTGTATCATGGGCTGCCTGTCATCTATTCATAGACTTCAAATTGGTCCAAAACGCAGCAGCCTGCTTGCTCACGGGTAGTCGCAAACAGGACTACATCACGCTTATATTACGTTCTCTGCACTGGCTGCCTATTCATTATGGCACCTAATTCAAAATCTTGTTGTTTGTGTGCAAAGTTTAAACAATCTCGCTCCTCAATACCTTTCAGACTTGATTACCGAACACAATCCTGACAGATCATTGAGATCACAGACTAGTCATCTTCTACAGGTACCCAGATCTAGACTGCAATGCAGAAGTGATAGAGCTTTTGCAGTAGTTGGACCCAAGGGTGTAAATTTCATCTAACAGTAGAGGGGGCAATAAACAAAAACTTTATCAAAAGCAATTTTTGAAGGGGACACAAATAATACAGCCAAAATTGTACTTGTAAGGATAGATATGTGTATATAGCATGGAGACCATGTTTAAATATGAGTTCGGTTCATAGGTTGCGTTATTTTGTTTGTTATTACATATTTTGCGTCCTCCACATAGTATTTTAGGTTTCGTCTGGGACTGAGGATGTCTCTAATTTAGATATTCAACCGCAGCAAGCCCACTGATCTGCCACTTAACATCATATTGAGCAAAACCCAACACATCGGTAGATCTACAATATTAGCCTAATATCAGTTCACACTCAGGCTTCTTATTCAACAAGCTACGGTATTAAACAATCTAAGCTTGGTAACTTTATAATCACTCATAGAAAATACATTGGATATCATAATTTTTGTCATGACTAATTTATTAATGATCCAGCATCATCTGTATTAAAGAGAAAGAATCACTTCATCCGATGTTTAAAGTGAATAAAATAGCCTTGACAGCCTACTTACACACAACTACTGAAGAACTCTTCATGGGACTCGTGTGTGTGTGTGTGTGTGTGTGTGTGTGTGTGTGTGTGTATCGGTGAGGTAAAGGGGGAAAGCAGGCAGTGGATCAAACCACTGTGAGGCAAGGGAGGAGGGACAAAACGTTTCTAAACTTAAAATGCTTTTTTTGGATTTATATTGTTTTTCTACTTATACAGTTATTTTAAGTATACTGTATGTCCATTATATTATGTACAATACACAGGGGTGTTTGTAATGATATTTTCAGGGGGACAACCCTCAGAAAGGCCCCTGGCTGGACCCAAGTTATGGAACAAACTGCCATTATCTATTAGAACAGCGAATACAGTGCCCGAGCTTAAAAGTCTTAAAAAACAAAAAAAACAAAAAAAAAACTATTTGTATTCTTGTGTTTTCAATGTCCTGTTTTAATTTGGGACTTACGCAATTTAGTAGAGGACTTTGGTCAACCAAGTTGTTTTAAATGTGCTTTAAAAATAAATTAAACTTGAAATGTTCTGGAAAAAAAGAAAAAGAAAAAAATATCGTATTTTTGCCATCTGGCCCCGTCCTAGTTTCTAGTCTTCTGCTTACAGGTGGTCAAAGCATCCCAAATGTCATTGCTGTATTTCAGTGTAAGTGGCTCATTTCCGAGCACATGCTCCTCTTGACAATACAGAGAGCATTAGTGCTGGAGCTCCTAACCGCGAAGTACAATAGCCGCTGAGGAGAATGTGTGTCAATGCAATCGCCAGTTGCGGTAGAGACTACTATTCTGTGCAGCTGAGCAGACAAATGTTCCCTGAAGACTCTGTACTCTGAGGTGAACATGAACATCAGGTCTTTCAGAGAGGATTTTCATCACAGTGGGGAGTGAAACTGAGAACATGGACTGAGCGCTTCACAGGTTACTATAGTACAATCACAGATCATTACACTGACCCTCACGCATGCAGTATTTCATTCACACACGCGGTGAGCGATTCAGTGAGGTCCTGTTCAGTATAATTCATGTGCTTTTCATAATACATCATTTCAGATCCACTGTGCATAAAATATCATTTGGCTGTAATGAACAGGGAATTGGGTGTTATATCATGAAATTAATGTAGCACTAATGTATCGCCATTCACGGTTTGCTTTATTTAAATTAAAGACTTATTTGTTTATTACCAGGCATAAATCAATATTACAGGTTGTTTATTATTACCTTTTTTGGTTAGCAAGCATAACATGAAAATAATGAATGTCTTATCTGTTTCAGCCAATATTTCAATATTTGCTATTCATAAAGAAGTGAGAATGAGAATGTACAAACGCACGTTTAAAACCTTCGGAAATTATTTTATTTTGCTGATTTGCTGCTCAATAAACATTTATTTTATTTTTTATTTACCAGTTGTATTATCATTGTTGAAACAGTTAATATTTGATGCCTTTTATTTGATCAGGATTTTTGTGATTATTTAATCAAAAATGCAGTAAAAATTGTGAAATATCATTCCTATGTAAAACAGCTGTTTTCTATGTGAATATGTGTTAAACTGTAATTTATTTCTGTGATCAAAGCTGAATTTTCAGCATCATTACTCCAGACTTCAGTGTCACATGATCCTTCAGAAATCATTCCACCTGAATATTACCTCAGAACTGGACACACACATACACACACACACACACACACACACACACACACACACACTCTCTGACAGATGAACAACTGCTGCTTCGTGTTTACCAGTGGTAGGTGTTGACATTATTCTCAGAAACAATTTAGCTGGAAGTAGGGTTTGGTCAGTTGGTTTGCCAGCTTTGGTGATGTCTCCCTCTTTATCTGCTTCAGATGGGTTTGATGAAAATGCCAAGAGTTTTCGAGAAGCGTTTGTTTCTTCGGTTGCGACTCAGGCTGGGAGTACGTTTTTATTTGTGACTCAGTCAGATGTTAAGAAGGAAGGTAGGACACTGACTGAAATACCATCAGTTCTGACTATCTCACGTAATGACCTGGTGAAAGAACAAGGAGTGGATACATCGCTTATTAACCTATTTGATAGAATTCTTTCTCCAGAGGTGCTGTCAGATACACCCTCGGGGTATTATCTAGATGGAGAAGTGTTAGTCAGAAAGTGGGTGCCTCACTGTAAGGACTTTGTAGGAGACCCAATTGTTCAAGTTGTGGTTCCAAAAAAACTTTGTGATCTTGTTTTGAAAACAGCACATGATTCTTCAAGCCATTTGGGTGTAAAAAAACATATCAGTTGATTCTGAGAAGTTTCTTTTGGCCTAAGCTAAAACGAGATGTGTCGGCATATATTAAGACTTGTCATACTTGTCAGGTGACTGGCAAGCCAAACCAAACCCTGAAACCTGCACCACTTTTTCCAATCCCAGTGGTAAATCAACTATTTGAATATTTGATTGTGGATTGTGTGGGCCCATTACCTAAATCTAGGGCAGGTAGTAAGTATTTGCTTACCATAATATGTCAGACAACTAGGTTTCCAGCTGCCTATCCGTTACGTTCAATCACTACAAAGACGGTGTTAAAAGCCTTAACGCAATTCATTGCTCTGTTTGGAATTCCAAAAGTTATACAAATGGATCGAGGTTCGAATTTTACTTCGGAAATATTTGGTCAAATATTAAAACAGTTGCACATTAAACATCAGAAAGCCAGTGCTTACCATGCTCAAATTCAGGGGGCCCTAGAACACTTTCATCAGACGCTGAAGTCTGTTTAGATCGTATTGTACGCAAACGAAGGGCGACTGGGAAGAGGGTCTGCCCTGGCTTCTTATGGCTGCTAGAGAAGCTTCTCAAGAAAGCACAGGGTTTAGTCCAAATGAGCTTGTGTTTGGACATTCTGTGCATAGTCCAATGTCACTTTTGTCTGAGGATTTGAAGGGTGTTGATCCTCCAAAACATTTGTTGAATTACGTAAGTGACTTTCGCAGGAGGTTGTATGAATCTTGGGAGCAGGCAAAAGTGAAGTTGGGGCATTCACAAGATAGAATGAAGCAGTTATTTGATCGTCGAGCAGAGGTTCGAATTTTTCAGCCTGGTGATCAGATACTTGCTTTAGTGCCGGTCATGGGTTCTCCTTTCCAGGCAAAATTTGTGGACCCTTATACAGTGTTACGTCAGGTTTCAGATTTGAATTATTTGATTGAAACTCCTGAGAGGAGGAAGAAGACATCCTCCTGAGAGGAGGAAGAGTTTGTCATGTGAATCTTTTAAAACCCTATTTTGTACGTGATATTGTTGAAAACCCTAATTCTGTTTCAACTGTTGAGAATCCAGAAGGATCCCGAGTGGAACCTGTGGTTTTGGCTAGCACAGGAGGAGAAACATCTTTAGAGGGGTCTCCTGTGATGCCTGTTTCTGATGACGAAGGGCTGGATCCTGGTGAACCAGTTACACAAGGTTGTTTAGCAAATACTGAAGCCCTTGGGAATTTAGGGGTGATGTTGAAGCATCTTCCTGATGTTCAACGTTTGGATATGTCTGCTCTAATAAATGACTATGTGTTTATCTTTCCTGATACTCCCACACAAACAACTCTAATTGAACATGATATTGATGTGGGGGACGCTAAACCTGTTTGTCAGCATTACTATCACGTTCCTTTAGAGAAAAAGCGACAGTTGGAAACTGAGATTGCATATTTGCTGGAAAATGGTTTGGCTGAGCCTTCTTTTTCAAGTTGGGCATCTCCGTGTATACTGGTTAAAAAAGCGGATGGCTCTCATCGATTTTGCACTGACTATAGGAGGGTAAACGCATTAACTAAACCTGACTCTTACCCTTTGCCTCGAATTGAGGATTGCATTGATCAAGTTGGGTCTGCCACTTATGTTAGCAAATTTGATTTGCTAAAAGGTTATTGGCAGGTGCCGTTAACATCTAGAGCTCAAGAGATCTCTGCATTTGTCATTCCGTCAGGCCTATTTTCCTATAAGGTTATGAGTTTTGGCTTGAGAAACGCCCCAGCTACATTCCAACGGTTAATGAATAGAGTTATTGCAGGTTTGGAAGGTTGTGCACTTTACTTAGATGATGTAGTCGTCTATAGTGATACTTGGTTGGAACATAAATGTCGGATTAGAGCTTTGTTTGATTGTCTTGCTGCGGCTAACCTTACGGTGAATTTGAGCAAATGTGAGTTTGCTAAGGCCACTGTCACTTACCTTGGGAAAGTAGTAGGTCAGGGTCATGTACGTCCCGTTTGAGCTAAAGTGACCGCAATTGATCAATTTCCTATTCCTACTACAAAAAAAGGAATTAATGAGGTGTCTTGGGATGGTTGGTTTTTATAGGGGGTTCTGTCAGAATTTTTCTACTGTGGCAGCTCCTCTTACCAACCTCCTTCGAGATAAAATCAAATTTGAGTGGACCTCGGTGTGTCAGAGAGCATTTGAGGATGTTAAATCGCTCCTCACTGTGTCTCCAGTGTTAGTTGCACCAAGACTGGATAAAGCTTTCAAATTACAGGTTGATGCTAGTAATGTGGGAGCAGGAGCTGTTTTATTGCAGACCTTAGAAGATGAGGTAGATTGTGTGATTGGGTATTTCTCTAGAAAGTTTAGTTCTTATCAACTTAACTATTCGGTTATTGAGAAGGAAGCCCTAGCTTTAATCTGGGCACTGAACCATTTTGAGGTTTATGTGGGTTCAGGTGGAGAGCCGTTGGTGGTTTACACCGATCATAATCCTCTAACATTTCTACATTCTTTACAGAACCCAAACCAGTGACTCATGAGATGGTGTATCTTTCTACAAGGGTATCATCTGGATATAAGACATATTAAGGGTACTGACAACGTGACAACGCCCCGAGCTCGGCAAGCCACTGAAGACTAGATAGGTGTAAGGTAGTGTGTGATGTTAGGAGGTTGGGAGGTACACTATTTTGAATTATTTTTGTTTTGATGATTGTATGAGGGGTTAATTTTTAAGGGGGGGTGTGTGACGTGCCTCTGGGCCCGTTCTGCTTTAGCCGGCTGTGGGGCGGGACTTGGGGGGTAATCATCATGTGAAACACCTGCAGAGAAGTTTAAAAAGGTTTTGGACCTCTGTTTTGCCCCTCTGTTACCCTCTTTGGTTTTTCATTATGTTGGGTTGTTCTGTTGTGATTATTTGTTTGCTTTATGCATTAGTTTAGTTTGGGATTTAGTTGTTGCAGGCCTGTTTGTTATGTTGGAAAGTGTCGTTTTTACATTTACTTATGTGTTGTAAACTTTATTTTTGTAAATAAATACTTGCTGATTCATTTTGCGTTCTCGTTGACTCCCTCATTTGTCGCGGCTCTGAGCCGGCCGTGACATAACAGTCAATCATTCTGCTCTGTGATCTTTATGAAATAATAAAGCATGTGTTTGTTTATCAGAAGTGAGGTGTACTGATCAGACCTCATCTTGACCTGCGTCTCAAACACTGTAAGACTGAAAACTGAACATCAAACGCAGCTTCGACTGAATCCACTTAAAAATGATCTTCACGACCCCGATTCCATCGAGACACTCAACACACACCGATGAACACAATGCAGACGCTCACACTCGTCTCAGGGGTTCAACGTGTGTCACACTTACATTCATCTGAGTGAAGGCCTCTGCTTCATCTCACTCACACACACACACACACACACACACACACACACACACACACACACACACACAGCTATCTAAATGGGGATATTCTATAGGTTTAATGTTTTTTTCTACTGTACAAACCACATATTTTATTGCCCTATACCAACTGTAAACCTAAACCTACCCCTCACAGAATACTACAGTCATTTTACAATTTAAAAACAAAAACAAAACTTTATGTAGTATATTTTTAAACCTGTTTTACAAATGAGGACATCCCCAAAGGGAGATTTTTAGAGATTATGTCAGGTTTAACTCACTTTTTGGGTACAAATTTGTCCTCAAAATATTAATGTTAAGTAGGCGATCACACACACACACACACACACACACAAAGTGAAAAGGCATGTTTATCACACTAAAATTAATTTATGGAAAGATGCCTTAATAAATTTAACTAGACCATTTAAAACTATTAGATTTGTACAACAATTATCATCGTTATTTTTAAAACATGACTTTTGTAAATTGTAAATAAAATAAAGATCATTGGACTATTAAAGGAAAATACTATTTTAGAGATAACCTCTTTAATGTCTTACAGTCTTAATTTTTCCAATTTTTTTTATTTTTTTTTATTACATTGAGTATATAATGGATCCATCCGCTGATCCACAAGATCAAGGGAATATCAGACAAAAAATAGATTTCAAGCAACATCTTGAAAGTGTCACCTGCAGCACAACTGAAAATAAATAAATAAATAAATAAAATGAAGGAAAGAAAAGCAAAAAAGTTAAAATAACAAAAATAACAAACAAATAAAGTTAAATTAAGTTGTAAATAAAATGATTATTGGAGTCAGTTTTTTTATTTCAGCATTTCATGTTCACTTCAAAGAGTTAATTGGTGTTTCTTTGCAATTATTTGTGGAATTTACTAGTGGTTTCTGAGTGAAACTGGTTTGAGAGTAAATCCTGCATGAGGGTGTGTTTATAATGTGAGTGTGTGTGAAACTGGAGGTGACACTCGCAGTGTCGTCTCGTTTGTTTTGTACGGTGAAACTGCAGCACTTTCAATCTCAGACTCAATCTATTCTCTTTCCAATTTAGTGCATCCCGTCCCGGACATCCGTCTTCCTGCTGAAATATTCCATCAAATGCAGGCTGGGTTTCTGAAGCGTTTCTATCTCTCGGTTATAAAGCGGACAGCGAAGGAACATTAGTGTGAGATGGACAATATTTCCTTCTCCGTCCCGAGCGCGAGCACAAACATTGGCCCGCGGCTTTATAAAGGTGCGCCGGCGCTCCATTAATAATGGGACGGTCATTAGAGAGCTGGAGATCCATCGGTCAGATTGAATGCTCCTGGACTTCAGAGCGCCTCCAGATAACAGAAGATGAATACAGAAGAATCAGGGCTTCTGCTCTTCCTCTGGAGCACGGATCACTTTCTCAAGTGTGTGACAGACGCGTTACAATCCCATCAAACCATCAGAGACATGAAACATCTCATGCATCTACTGGAGCTGATGACACACACACACACACACACACACACACACACACATATATATATATATATATATATATATATATATATTACACACATATTCATGACTCCTAAATGTTAAATGGAAAGCAAAAGATTACAGATTCATAATCTTCAACATCAATGACTAATTTCCATTGACAAGTATTGTATTTATATCAAACTATACACATATAGATGAATCAAGTCATGCATAGTATATCTCATCTGGTTGATGTTTTATATCATCTCCAAATTAATTTGACTATAAGAAATAGATGTTAGAAAAGTAGAATTATATATATTTTTTGTAAATTAGCTTTAAAATAATGTGTTATGAAGAGAGATCTACAAATAAAAAATATGTGACTTGATAGTAATAATTTTGAAATAATACTCAATTATACAATCATATCAAATATAAAGTATATAATATACAATTAATATTTAATATACAAAATAAACTGAGTCTAGTTAAATCATCAAGGCATGTGTACCACAGTTTTTCACTTCACAAGCTAGATTTTTACTGTATTTTACTGTACACATTATTATTAGCTAAAATCATTAACATATCATGATTATTGAATATTTCACCAGCTATAATCCAGATTATAAAATATTTTATAGAAGCATTAAGATTATTAATTTCCGTAAAGCCATTTTGAAACAATGCACGTTGTAAAAAGAGATATACTAATAAAAATGATATTCATAGTTTTGAGATAATACACAATTATACAAACGTATTAAATACAAAGTTATACAATACAAAAGTAATATATTATGCAAAACTAAGTAGCGTAAAAGGCCACTTAAATCATCAGGTTGTTTTTAATAGTTTTTCACTTGATTATTTTAACTAGACTTTTACTGCATTTTATAGACTTTTACTGCATTCACTAATATCTATTGAATTTTGAACCATCAATATCACCAGCCATAATCCACATTATAAAATATTTTATAGAAATATTAACATTATTAATATCTGTAAAACTGCTTTGATATACACATAATACTGTTATAAACACCTATACAATTACTCAAAAAAAAAAAAAAAAAAAAAAAAATAGAATAGAATCAGAATAGAATAGAATCAGTTTGATGTTTAACATCTGTGATGGTTTGATGGGATTGTGACACTTCCGTCACAGCTGACTACAATCCAGAACAAAAGACATTTACTACAATCAATTTACATAATTTTAAAGATTATACATAAATATTGAGCTACACATCAAATAATGTGAAAATCATCACTGAGTGACTTTGAATTAACTCTACGCGTTCATACATGCAACTCCAGAAGCTTTACTTTCCACTGTCTATCTACAGTCAAAATATGACCTGACAGTTAGTTAGCAGATTACAGAGCCCTAGTTAGTTCCAGACAAGTGTGAATGCATGTTTTGTGTTCATCATCTCAAACATCTGCGTTTCAGCGATGGATCACAGCACTCTAATCTGGCCATCGGCGCACTCCTTCATTACTCTTATGAGATGACTCATTTCAGAGCCTCGTCAGTCAGAGAGATTGACAGACTGAGAGAAGGAACGAATCACACCGGCTCTAATTTACACAATAATAATCATTTGGCACTTCAAGCATGCAGATAATCGGATGAGCATCTGATTGAAAGCTCCAGTGGAGCGTGAACACGGCTGTGACTGATGCCTATGACACAAAGCTTTCATTATTCCATCGTACCAACAAAAAGACCTTTGAACCCACTCACAGATCAACACCGCATTTGGAATCACACAGAACAGAACGCAGGTTCAGCTCAGAAAAACACAAAGATAGGAAAGCTTGTTTCTGCAATTGGTTAAAAAATAAAAAAGGTAACTGTGACTTTTTGTCTTAGAATTCTGACCTTTTCTTGCAAATCTGAGCTTATTATCTCACAATTCTGAATTAGAAATATAAAGTCACAATTATGAGAAAAAAGTTGAAATTGTGAGATAAACTTTCAATTGCAAGATATAGTCAGAATTGTGAGGAAAAAAAGTCACAATGGCAATAATTGTGAGTCATAATTGTGAAATATAAAAGAATTGCATCAAAATTATGATATTGTGAGATATGAAGTCATAATTGCAAGAGTTAAAGTCATAATTGCGAGATAGAAAGTCCAAATTACATCAGATCTGCAATATTGTGATATATAGAGTTATAATTACAAGATATGAAGTCAGAATTGCAATAATTGTAAGATATAAAGCAAGAAGATATAAAGTCATAATTGCATCAGAATTGCAATATTGTAAGATACACCTTACAATTGACCATACTATCCAAATTGAATGTTTAAAGTGTCAGGTGGGCATCCAAGGAACTGCCTTAAGTTGTTTTGCCTCTTATCTTCAAAACAGAACCTTTTCTGTTAAAACTGGAAGCTTTTCATCATCAGTAGCTTATATTGCCTGTGGTGTCCCTCAAGGTTCCATTTTGGGACCAGTGCTATTTTTCTTACTCTTGGTTCTATTTTTAAGAAATATAGTATTTCATAGCACTTTTTGTGCTGATGACACCTAGATGTATTTGCCTATAAAGTCTGGAGATTTTACATGTGTTAAATCACTGTTTGAATGTTTAAAAGATGTACAATCCTGGACAGGTGCTAACTTTATTCAGTTAAATGAGAAAAAGACAGAAAAAAATATAACTATATAAATATAACAACAAGTCTAAGTCCTTTGTCATCCAATTTGCATTGTTATGTTAAGAATTTGGGATTTATTTTTGACACAGAGTTCAAGTTTGACAGACAAATTAATTCAGTTGAAAACAATAGTTTCTTTTAACTGTGAAATATTGCTAAACTCAACTCTGTCTTATCTTTCAGTGATCTGGAGAAAGTAATTCATGCTTTTATTTCTTCACTTCTTGATTATTGTAATGTTGATTTGTACCTGGGTGCAAGTCAGTCTTCACAGTCTTCACACAAGGTTGCTGACTAACACAGAAAAGACTGGATTATTGCAATTAATGGCAAAATGAATGTTTGGAAATGTAAACTGATATTTCCTACTGACACACTACAGCAAAAGATATAAATAACTGACTTAAAACCATTTTTAGCTGGAGGAAATACTAGTGTTCTAATAATTTTGTCCACCACTGTAAATATTTCAGACATATGAATGCTCAAATCAAGGGTTGCTTGACCTTTCGCTCGCTCTGCTTCAGTTTAACCTGTTTAGTCATTAACCGTATGGGTTAACTTGTGCACTGGTTAGCAGGTTCACCCGTTCTTCTGCTCTGATCAAAATAAACTATTTTCATTTCACATTCTTTCCTTCAAAAACACTCAGCGTAGATTCTACAGGTGACGAGTGATTCACAGAGAACCACTGCGTGACGACTGATAATGATATCAGGCTGTAACTCCTCACAGAGGTGTTTGTGTCTGACATGCGGAAGCGTGTCTCTAAACCGTTATGTCCAATCCCTGCAGTCTTTCAGCTGCTGTCAGCGCAGGACTGAAGCGTCCTAAAGCATGACCACGCTTATTTTGTCAAAGCTGACAGAAAAGCACATCATGAGGAGCGGCGTGACTGACGCTCAATGAGAAAGAAAAACAAGCCTCAAACGACTGTGAGATTCGCTGAAGATCATGTCAGTGTGGAAAACAGTCCAGTCCAGTTCACAGCTGACTCAGGACCAAATCCGTCCACCTAGAGAGAGACTGCCTGATTGACAGGTGAAGTGACCAATCACCGTGTTTTAGACGGATGATACTATAATTATAATAGAGCAACATGGAAAAAAACTAATTCAAATACAGTGAATGACTGATTTGAGAAGAAAGAAAAAAATCAGAACTAGAATTTGGTGTAGAAACTACTTTCACTGAGAAATTGCAAGCAAATTTTACAATTACAAATTGCAATTTCGACAAGTTGAAAAACTGAAATAGTACTTTCTTGTAAAATGTACTCAAAAAAATCTTTGAAACCTTACAAAAAAATGTTTAGCTAAATTTAAAAACCCTAACCTAAAAAATTCATTACATAAAATAAATATTGAGTAAACATGTTTAAAAAAAACTTACACTTATTTCAGCTAATTTTTATTTAGTTTAACCAGAAGTACTAAAATAACTAAAAAACTAAATAGACAATAACTAAATAAAATAACTGCAGAAACAAGGTACTTAAAATTTCTTATGACCTTTATACACAACTGCAAATCACACCTTATATACCTTACACCATTTCATAGATTTCATAAACAAAGTATTAATTTTGAGTAACATATTTTACCCTTATATTTCATCTACCATTTTTTCTATTTGCATAGTGAACTACAAATTCTTAATTCTTAGCTTTATTTAAATGCAACAGAACTTATAAATTAATAAAAATGTGTGTTTTTGTAGTTCTCAAATTGTGTAATATATTTCTGTGTTGAGTAGTAGTTTGGTTTAATATACAGAATCAGTTACATGATATGTTTGTTTGAGCGGCCCGACTGATAGCTTCTGAATCGCTTCTGTTTGGTGATGCTGAAATGACTTCATGTTTAAGGACAATAACACTTGCTTTATTAAATATGGAGTCTGTGGTGCTGAAGCTGGATGTGTGTGTGAATGCTGCAGGAGCAGGTTTGGGTTGTGGTGAGCTGTGATGTGTGTGTGTGTGTGTGTGTGTGCGCGCGTGTGTGTGTTTGTGTGTGTGAGATGTACAGATGCTGTTAAAGAGCAGTGTTATTTTACTGTCTCTCAGATATTATTATAGTTATCTATAAATATTTTGAATGAGTTTTTAGTAGGTTTTAATTAGTTTTAAATGTTTTCCCATTTTCAAATTAATTTGAACGTTTTAGTAATTTTTTAATTTTTATTATATTTTAATAGTGTATACAATTTTTTATTTCAGTTTTAGTTATTTTAGTACATTAAGTTAAACTAAAATGTAAATGAGAAATGTTTTTTATTTTTTTTAAGATTCCTTGATATTTTAAAGTATTAGTAATTTCATCATGTTTTTGTCCTTTTTTATCAGTTTAAAATTTTTGTAAATTTTAGTTTTTGCATCATGTAGATTAAATTTAGGAGTGGAAGTAACATTTGTGCACTTAAAATAAGATGAAGCATCTCCAACACGTTGCCTGATTATTGAAGGCTCACCAACAGACACTTTTCATCCAATCAGAGTGAGTTAGACAGGTGTCCCACCCCTCCAATGCCAATTAATTATTTGTTTTGACATTAACTTTTAATTATCCGATTTTGTATTTTAATTATCATTAAACCCGTATTTGATTGATATTAGCCTATAAGCCTCAGAGTTAAGCAAAGTTAGTAAGAGTCTCACACAGGTGCAACACACTTTTTTTGCACTAGATTTGTTTTGTGTGAAAACATGACTGAAGGCAGACTGCTGAGAGAAATTATATGAAAGAATGTATGACTGAATTAATTGTATGAATGCATAACAGGGAACCGACTGTCTTCAGAAAGCAGTGAAAGCAGTGTTTATAAATGCAGCGGCGCTTTGTTTAGGGAAACAGCTCTATTTCTGCTGTTCTTTAAGCACCACCTGCTGTCAGACAGTGGAGTTACATTCACATTTAGCCTGTCTGCTGTTTCTGTTTAAACCAATGCGAAACTCTGAACAAATGTTTGTTGCAAATCTTAACCGGTTGATGAAAAATAGGCTACCTGTTATCCGAAGTGTTGAGATTTTTAGAATTCATATTAGCTTATGCAGAACTGCTTATGGAGCAGATAAAATATAATTTATCATTCTGACACATCCTTCTGAAATGTGAGGTCTATAATTTTTTTGGTGAACACTTTACATGTATGTGAACATGTAGTACATGTCAGTAGATGTGTTATGTCTTATGATGTTATGATGTTAACATGTTATGAATACTTTTTTTTTTAGTTTAAAATCTTGCCACTATTTTTAATGTTTTTATTTCAATGTTTATGCGAACAAAAAGTGCATAGTGCTGCTAATTTTATTTGTTGTTTTTTTACATAAATGTTTTAAATGTTTTAACAAAACTGTGAATGGCAGTTTAAATTGATACGTTATTTAAGAAATATAAGTATTGTATAAGATGGCTAACTCTCAGTCACTTTTATTTTTAAAAAGTAGCTCTCGAATGACCCCTGGTCTACACTTTTTTCAGTTAATATGTAAAATTATATATAATTATTGTGGAATTGCATGATAGGACCACAGCAGAAAAATTTTGATGATGATGATGATGATAATGATGATAAATAATATAACTTTGTGCATTATGTAGGGTTGCCCCCTAATAATCGATTAACTGTTAGTTGACGAGAAGAGGCTTGGTCGACCAAAATTTTATTAGTCTCTTAGTCGCAGAAAAAAACAAACCTTTATTTCCACAGGAAGTGGTGATTAAATCTAGTGGCACTCAAACTAATGTTAATCTAGAAAAAAAGTGTACTATTCAAGTGTTTGTGCGGAGTGTGAAAGCTGAAAAGTAGTGCTCTTAAAATACATTTTTGGTCATACAGATAAGAGTAATACATCTTTTGAATCTGTAAAGACTCTACGTTTATTTGTGTGCACTCACAATAACAACAAAACATTGTGCTTTTATAAAATAATTAAAGCAAACAGGATGCGCTTTCTGCCGTCTCTGTCTTTGTGAACTTGAGCATGAAACTCTGTGTATACTTGCCTTACAGATGAAAAATATATCTATCGAGAGCAAGATGTCTACTTTAAAATGAAACAATTCAAATGGAAAACAAATATTCTCAGATTATGTAATCCGTATGAAACATACATACAGGCGCATCACTACTGCAGAGATGACGAGTCAGTGTCGCCAACTTGAGCCGAAAAAACAGAAAGCACTATTTTATCAATAAATTATTAAAATATTAAAGCAGCCTCCTCACTGTTTTTCCCTGACAGAATTCATAATCATTAGACTACTTCTGCTGGTGTGCTGTGGCAAGCTTTATTTGTACACTTGAGCGCTTATTAGGCTATGTAGGCAATCAAAGGCTCATTATTATGATTGAAATGGTTTATTAATAAATGTGCGATTAGTCGACTAATGCTTAAAATTAAATGCTTAAATTGTTTTTTTTCTACTGTACAAACTGTATTTTCTATCTCCTTACTCTAAACCTACCCCTCACACAAAACTACAGGCATTTTTAGATTCTCAGAAAACTTCATTCTGTGTAATTTACAAGGTTGTTTCCTCATAGGGACCTAAAAAAATGTCCCCACATGGTCAAAAATTTAGTGGTATTACTATACTTGTGGGGACATTTGGGGACGCTATAAACCCATCCATGGGGACATTTTCCCACAACATAGTGAATACCAGCACACACAGACACACACACACACACAAACACGCATCTGAACCTGGATTATGATGTTGAGATCTGATGGAGCTGAAACATTTCTATCATATCTGTGGAAATGAGACCCATTAAACCTCAATCCACTAGAAACGACCACAGTATCCAGAGAACACACAGATCTGTCCGACACACGTCTGCGGCTAATAAATAACCCGTCCACTCTCATCAAGTGTTCAATCAACACAGAGATGAATCTGTTCCAGTTCATCCTTCTGTCGTGATGTTAATGTAAAGCAGAGATGCTGAGTTCACCTGATCTTTATTGGTCTAGTTCCTCGTTAGAGCCAGTGTCATAACGAAGCAGACACAAACACGGATCTGGACGCATCTGTATCCTCGCCTGCTTCCATTTGCCAGCACTGGCTTATTGTGTCTGTCAGCGGAGCACACATGAATAATTCAGCTTCGGCAAATCCATTTACATGAAACACAGCATCCGTGTTCCGTTGTCAAACACTGCTCCTGACGGGAGGAGATGGTAGACGCTCTGGGATGGGTCATACTAGCTGGTTGACCGTTTTAATGACCAGACAGAAACCGTGACCATTAGGGTTGGGAACTGAAAATCAATTCCAATTCCAGAATCGGAGACTTAAGGTCAGGAATCGTATACTTGTTGTAAAATTAAAAAATTAAATTCCACCTATCAATTCCAGTGTATGCATCTTTTTTATTTATTTTTTTAGGTGGCGAAAAGGAGCTGTTAAAAATGTATTTGTCTTTGAATCATTCATTCAAGAGATTCATTCATTCAAAAACACTGATTCATCCAGTAATGAAACAAGTAAATCTTGAGTGAGTCATTGAATCATTCCATTCATAAATTCCATGAGATTTTGTTTACTTGTCTAATACCTTTTCTTGAGTTGTGAGAGAACTGCAAACTTCTCAATTTATCCAGAATCATGCCGCTCTATTTTGCACACAAACAACTCTTAATCGAGTCCAGTTTTTTTGTAGCCGGCTGATTTTTGTTCTTGGTATTCAGCAGCAATTAAATGATTAGCAAAAAGAGACACAGAATAAATACGTTTGATATCTAAATGTTTATTTATTTTTTTAACCACGTTGGAATCGAAACTTTTAACCACATTGGAATCAATAAGAATCGGAATCAATAAGCAGAATCAGGATTGCAACTGGAATTGATAAAATTCAAACAATACCCAACCCTAGTTATCATGTTCCAAAACACAGTTTGCATCTTAATCAGCAATTACTAACATTAAGCATCGGGACACACAGTCACAGTCAGCTGTGTTTCTGAGGGACGGACAGGAATATGGAACTGCAAATACATCAACACTTTTACAAACATCCAGAAACAGAAGCGCTGGTCTTTAATCCTCATCTGAGGAAGGAAATAAAGCCAGCGCTGTTAACACTGCAGTGACCTGAACAAACAGAATCACACACCCAGCTGTGAGCGTGAACCAAATCAGACACAGGAAACTTAACTGGAACCACAGGAAGAGGAATTTAATGAGCTACAATTCAAAGAACTGTACAGGTGATGCATTCTGGGAAATGAAGTGTTACTCCACCCTGATCCACAAACATTCATTCAGTCTGTGGCGAAAACACTGTAAAAATTACTTCTCTATGTTGTAAATAAAGCAAAGGTCACATTTGACAAGAAAATACAGTTTCAAGATTTCCAATTTAATTCAATGTGTTACTTATAGTTTCTAAGTAATTAATTGTGAAATGAATCCTAACTCTAACCCTCAAAGTAAACAGTGTAGGTTAAATTATTAAATATGACTGAATATACTAAATACAACTAAATACATATTTCTATAGGCATGCATTGTATAATCTTTGTTTTGTTTACAACTTCAGAAATTATTTTTATAGTGTATTATACATTATACAGTATATAGTATCACTGATGTACTATTACAGTTTTTGTAAATATTTTAAATTAGTTTTAATTTTGATATTTTTTGTTTAATATACATTTTATTGTTATTAATTTTAATTTTTAATATTATTTTTTATTATTTTTACATAAACATTTTTTGTATTTTTTTTTAGTTTTTTTTTAATGTCTACATAGTTTTTTTATATAAAATTTTAGTTGTGGTATACTTACTTTTAGTTAAGTACTTCATCTTGAAAAAAAAAAAAAAAAAATTATCCATTGCCTATAAACCAAAAAATGGCTTTTTAACCTTTCAAAGAAGGCTTTGCGAAATCAACCTTCATAAACTTTGCTTTGCTATAAAAATTACAGCTCAATATGAATTTCATTAATTCTACTTCCTTACATTCAAAATCCAATTGCAATTCTGCATCATTTCAAATTCAACTCAAACTCTGAAGATGAGGCACAGTCCAGCTGATTTAATTGCTTAAATCAAACGTTTAATCGTCATAACACATGCATTTTGGAGTTTTTGTGCTCTGTAATTTCAGAAAGATATATTGACCGTGTTTTATGGTCTGAATGACTGAACAGACACACACAAGTCTGTCTTGCTTTCACATCTATTCAAAAACACGAAACATAACCGCTATGAATTCACCGCAATATAAATTCAAACAGAATCTGGGCGCGTTTATAGCTCTAGTTACTGCATTACACACTCAGACAGGTAAAAGAAGCCACATTAAAGCAAAATCTGACGGATTTCTACTGATAACAGAATTTCACAAAGTGCAAGTAATGGAGGAGCGAAGCAGCTGTAGATGTGAACATCTCAAACACACAACAATAAATGTGCAAATGAGACATTTCAGCACAAAAGGCATCTTGTAGTGAAGCGCAGGACTGTGTGGGGTTCCTGTAGCTGCACTCAAGCCTGTTTAAATACAAATAAGCAATCACAGCTTTTCTATTATTGCACATGAATTATTGAGCAACACAACCGGCGTGTTTACAGCTTCGAATGCTGCGGCATGAGAGAGAGAGAGAGAGAGAGACACAGACAGATCGAGGGGAACAGAACAGAGCACAGAACAGAGCGGTGACAGCAGCTGATTTCGTGCCGTCACTCAGACAGCAGCATTTGCATTCCTAAAGATGTCCCATGATTCCCAGCGGAGCCGCCCATCCCGCTCCCATCAACCTCGGCTGACACGTCCTGAGAGAAAACACTCACACTGCACCCAACAAAAGAGCAGACGCTGCTGATAAACACCCAGAGCTTTTGTTTCTGTAAGATTTCATGATGATCTCCAGACCCATGCGTTGGTCAATCCAGTATTAGACACAAGCACAATTATATATTAAAAAAAAAAAAAAAAAAAATCATTAAATTATAAGTACAAAAGCTTGTCTTGTAAATGAGGATATACCACACTCTTCTGTTGTTTATATGAAGTGTAATAGACTAAAACACACCTAAACACAGGAAGAAGAATTTTTTATTTATTTTATTTTTTTTAGCTAGTTGCAAAGGCTTAGTAAACAAAATAAAAACTAAAACCTAATAAAAACAACAAAAAAACAACTAAAAAAAATAAAATTGACAAAAACACACAGCAAATTACTAAAACTTTAAACAGAAAACAGAAAATGTAAAAATAAAAACTAATTCAAAACAGTATATCAATGATACTAAAATAACACTAAATATATCTAGTAATATTATATCAGTTTATATATATATATATATATATATATATATATATATATATATATGTGTGTGTGTGTGTGTGTATCACAGAATACAATGAATATATCATGTATCTGATCCAGTAAGTCCATCCAGATGATAGAATAATCATAAATATATGAGAGAGTTTGTGTTGATCCGTGTGTCTTATTAAAGTGACTATGATAATGAAATCACAGACTGTTAATTACACAGATGAGATTAAAGGATAGAAACACTTGCAGAGAGAAACGCGGAGTGTGTTCCAAACACTAGTGAGCCGCCTACATAGTCGTCTTCTGAGGAAGCATCACTGAAATAAAGAATAATGACTCACAGCACAGAAAACGATGAATGAAAGAGGCATTTTAAACAAATATAACCTAATGCACTGAATCAATGCTTTCCTGAGCTGAATTCATCTGCTCTTTTAGTGTTAAACCAGAATCAGCGTCAGAATTATAATGGTACTGGAAGTGACACCTACTTAGGGAGCTCACTAGGGTTTGGAACAGAGGCTAAGGGGTTAAAAACACAATTATTATTCAGTAATATGAGTGATTTAACTGCACGGACACTATCAGATGGGAACAAAACTAGAACTGAATTGATCTCAATAATGACTCTTTTTTTTCTTCTGTAGAGCTGCTTTAAAGCTGAATTTGAATTTGCTTCATAATTGATGAATTTTTCCACATTAATACTGTTATTTTCCTGTTTTGTAACTCTTTGAGAGAATCTGTACTGTATAAAGTATTATAGATGTGTTTGAGTCTCAGTCTCACTGCACTGCTGTCAGACTCAAACCCCGGTCTGGATCTGTGTGTGTGTGGATTGTTATTTTACTGACAGCTCTGTGAATCACTCACATCTTCATCTCATCACAAATCATAGATACAAACACCAGCAATAAAGAAACATCTGATCACTGGTAAACACACATTCATATAAAGGCTTCAAACCTTTTTTTTTTTAATTTTTTTATCAGAACTGCTTAGAAACCTGCTATTACTGAGATGCTACAACAGTTTTTATTCATATTTTGAATCAGTTTTTATTTTTTTATATTTTCTATTTTAATTTCAAATAAAGTTTTAGTAATTCTGCTCCCCCACCTCTCTCTCTCTCTCTCAGGTAACATTTTACATACATGTTGGTACAATTAACTGGTTCTGTTTTACCATCCTTCATCTATTTTGTAACCAATTCAAGTGTTACCATAACAAAATACTGTTATTAAACCATTTCAATTATAAATTATGTGCTAACTAGTCTTGATTTAAGGTTAATATTGAAGTGCTCCCTATTGCAAAACAATATAGTCACTTAATAGCAACGCTCTCCCACATATTTAGCTATTCTAACTGCGCTTATTTCCGTCGTTGGTATAAGTGGCAGTGGGTGGTAATAGACTAGAAATGTACAGTTTTATAACATCGTGCTGATAACGTTTCTTTAGTCATTCAGCAATCCTACAGCCTGAACCACTGTAGGGAAACCACCCTTACAATATATATATATTTTTTTGTATTAGGCTTTTTTGTTTGTATTTACATTTTTTTTAAAGTCTTATTTTAAGTTATTTTAGTACATCAAGTTAAACGAAATGAAAACAATTAATATTGTCTTGCAAGTGGCAAGTTTATATATATATACATACATACATATATATATATATATATATATATATATATATATATATATATATATATATATATATATATATATATATATGTTTATAGTTCATGTTTATTTTTTGTCAAGTAAAAACTTTTTAATGTTTTTAATTTTAGTTTCAGTTTTAGTTTTAGCTAAAGTTTTAGTAATTTTCTTGTTGTCATTTTTGCATACATCTCAGTTAATGTTTATTTTACTGTATTTCAGATAACATGTAATGGTTTTAACCGATTTCATGGTTCAGTTTTAGTTAACGTTAATAACCCTGGCCTGGATGTAACGAGTCTCCTCTGGTCTCATCAGTGTCTCAGAGCGTCTCATCCTTGTCTCACATTGTCTCCTCTTTTCTCATCCTCGTCTCACAGTGTCTCCTCTGGTTTCAACCTCATCTCAAAGTGTCTCTTCTGGTCTCATCAGTGTCTCCTCTGGTGTTATCCTCGTCTCACAGTGTCTCCTCTGGTCTCTTCAGTGTCTCCTCTGGTGTTATCCTCGTCTCACAGTATCTCCTCTGGTCTCATCCTCGTCTCACAGTGTCTCCTCTGGTTTCAACCTCATCTCAAAGTGTCTCCTCTGGTGTCATCCTCGTCTCACAGTGTCTCCTCTGGACTCAGAGCATCTCCTTTGGTGTCATCCTCGTCTCACAGTGTCTCCTCTAGTGTCATCCTCGTCTCACAGTGTCTCCTCTGGACTCAGAGCATCTCCTTTGGTGACATCCTCGTCTCACAGTGTCTCCTCTGGTGTCATCCTCGTCTCACAGTGTCTCCTCTGGACTCAGAGCATCTCCTCTGGTGTCATCCTCATCTCACAGTGTCTCCTCTGGTCTCATCCTCGTCTCACAGTGTCTCCTCTGGTTTCAACCTCATCTCAAAGTGTCTCCTCTAGTTTCATCATTGTCTCCTCTGGTGTCATCCTGGTCTCACAGCGTCTCCTCTGGTGTCATCCTCGTCTCACAATGTCTCCTCTGGTCTCATCCTCATCTCAAAGTGTCTCCTCTGGTCTTATCAGTGTCTCAGAGCGCATCATCCTCGTCTCACAGCGTCTCCTCTGGTCTCATCAGTGTCTTCTCTGGTGTCATCCTCGTCTCACAGTGTCTCCTCTGGACTCAGAGCATCTCCTCTGGTGTCATCCTCATCTCACAGCATCTCCTCTGGTCTCATCAGTGTCTCCACTGGTGTCATCCTCGTCTCACAGTGTCTCCTCTGGACTCAGAGCATCTCCTTTGGTGACATCCTCGTCTCACAGTGTCTTCTCTGGTCTCATCCTCGTCTCACAGTGTCTCCTCTCGTTTCAACCTCATCTCAAAGTGTCTCCTCTAGTCTCATCATTGTCTCCTCTGGTGTCATCCTCGTCTCACAGCGTCTCCTCTGGTGACATCCTCGTCTCACAATGTCTCCTCTGGTCTCATCCTCATCTCAAAGTGTCTCCTCTGGTCTCATCAGTGTCTCAGGGCGCCTCATCCTCGTCTCACAGTGTCTTCTCTGGTCTCATCAGTGTCTCCTCTGGTGTCATCCTCGTCTCACAGTGTCTCCTCTGGACTCAGAGCATCTCCTCTGGTGTCATCCTCATCTCACAGCGTCTCCTCTGGACTCAGAGCATCTCCTCTGGTGTCATCCTCATCTCACAGCGTCTCCTCTGGACTCAGAGCATCTCCTCTGGTGTTATCCTCATCTCACAGCGTCTCCTCTGGTCTCATCAGTGTCTCCTCTGGTGCCATCCTCGTCTCACAGTGTCTCCTCTGGACTCAGAGCATCTCCTCTGGTGTCATCCTCATCTCAGAGTGTCTCCTCTGGTCTCACCCTAGTCTCAAATCACCTTCTCTGGTCTCATTTTCATCTCAGATTGTCTCCTCTGGTCGCATCATCATCTCACAGCATCTCCTCTGGTCTCATCAGTGTCTCCTTTGGTGCCAACCTCATCTCACAGTGTCTCCTCTGGACTCAGAGCATCTCCTCTGGTGTCATCCTCGTCTCAGAGTGTCTCCTCTGGTCACATCAGTGTCTCCTCTGGTGTCATCCTCGACTCACACTGTCTCCTCTGGTCTCACCCTAGTCTCAAATCACCTTCTCTGGTCTCATTTTCATCTCAGATTGTCTCCTCTGGTCGCATCCTCGTCTCACAGCATCTCCTCTGGTCTCATCAGTGTCTCCTCTGGTCTCACCCTCATCTCAGAGTGTCTCCTCTGGTCTCATCCTTGTCTCACAGCATCTCCTTTGGTCTCACCCTAGTCTCAAATCACCTTCTCTGGTCTCATTTTCATCTCAGATTGTCTCCTCTGGTCGCATCATCATCTCACAGCATCTCCTCTGGTCTCATCAGTGTCTCCTTTGGTGCCAACCTCATCTCACAGTGTCTCCTCTGGACTCAGAGCATCTCCTCTGGTGTCATCCTCGTCTCAGAGTGTCTCCTCTGGTCACATCAGTGTCTCCTCTGGTGTCATCCTCGACTCACACTGTCTCCTCTGGTCTCACCCTAGTCTCAAATCACCTTCTCTGGTCTCATTTTCATCTCAGATTGTCTCCTCTGGTCGCATCCTCGTCTCACAGCATCTCCTCTGGTCTCATCAGTGTCTCCTCTGGTCTCACCCTCATCTCAGAGTGTCTCCTCTGGTCTCATCCTTGTCTCACAGCATCTCCTCTGGTCTCATCCTCGTCTCACAGCGTCTCCTCTGGTCTCATCAGTGTCTCCTCTGGTGTCATCCTCGTCTCCTCTGTTCTCACCCTTGTCTCAAATAACCTTCTCTCATCTCATTTTCATCTCAGATTGTCTACTCTGGTCACATCCTCATCTCACAGTGTCTCCTCTGGACTCAGAGCATCTCCTCTGGTCTCATCCTCGTCTCCTCTGGTCTCATCCTTGTCTCATTTATCCAGGATGGATTGAGTTCACACTCGGGCTCTGTGGAGAGCAGCTTTTGTGTGTCTGTCAGGACAGCTATTGACTTTAATAGAGTGTGTGATGGTTAACTCTACAGTGCTTTTGTTGAGCGCTGACAGCAGTAATGAGACTGCGAGAGTCTCTCTACTGGCATTATGGGACGTCTGAACACCAGGCTCTCATAAACCCTGTTAAAAATCACAGCTCCGCTCGAGCTGCAGCCGTGCCATGGCAACCGCTGTTTCTGCGCAGTGAATGCAGGCGCTGTCTGCGACATTTACCGCAGAGATCCGTGATTAAAACAGCAGGAATCGCAGAGGAACCGCAGAGCTTTACTCTCATTCCTGCTTAATTAAAACCTTCGCTTGAGTGTCAAACCGCCGCTAATAGTTTTTTGATTGACATGACATCGTGATTCAGGTATTTTTAATCTTCTCACATTTCTGTGGGAAACTTTCATCAACAGCAGATGGTTTTTGGCAGAAGTTGCATTAGCGGCAGACAGATTGATCCCAAACCTCCCACAAACACACTAATGCGGTACATGTGTCTGTATGTCAGTGTGTTTCACAGCAGATGTTTGCAGTCACTTTAAAGGAAAGTTTGAGGTTCAACTTCACGTACTACAGCGACTGATGATCCCATACAACTATATGTGGTTAAGGGAAATTTTAAATTGTTTAAAACTTCTATATTATCTATATTAGCAATATATTCTGGTATATTTTGAAATAAATACTACCGTTCAAAAGTTTGAGGTTGGTAACATTTTGTAATGTTTCTCACCAAAGCTGCATTCATTTGATCAAAAATACAGTCAAAGTGAAATATTTTTACAATTTCAAATGGCTGTTTTCTATGTAAATATCTGTTAAACTGAAATTGATTTCTGTGATCAAAGCTGAATTAACTTCTTTAATTTCTACTGACATAAGTGAAGTAACTAAGTAGACGCTCAAAATCCTGACGAACATGCAGTTTTTCTTATTTCTGCTCTCTAACCATCCAGTGACAGAATCTCAGTGTGTGTCTGTTAATTAAGATCATACAATTAAGATTTCAAACTTCATTAGACCCTCAAATAAGATGAGGAACGGCCGCCTTCATCTCCAGATATCAAATCACCATGATCAGATGAAAGCTCTGCAGAAAGCGAGTGAATGAAGGAAATCTCGTTACAGGCCCATAAACACAAGAGCTGCAGGAAATCAGCATGTGATGCTTAACGACCTCAGTGTGTGTGTGTGTGTTACTGATCCGACACAGAGACGTTTGGGATCAGATCTGATCACAATCAAAACACACACACACACAAACACACACACAAAGACATGAAGGAATAAATGTAAATGTAATAAACAGTAGTAACCAGTGTTGGGCGCATTACAAGTAACTCGAGGTTATGTAATCAGGTTACTTTTTTTCAAGTAACTAGTGAAGTAATGCATTACTTTTTAATTTACAAGAAAATATCTGAGTTACTTTTTCAAATAAGTAACGCAAGTTACTTTGTTTCCCATGTATTGCCTGACAGCTCCGGTGTTGCCATGTTGAGAGAAACGTCTCGGGTTACGCATGTAACCATGGTTCCCCGAGAGGGAACGAGACGCTGCGCCCCCTAGGAGGCACTATGGGGAATGCAGTCTGGATTACTGGTGTCTGAAGCACGTGTGAAACCACGCCAATCTGTTGGCCCACCTGGCCCATGATGTCATAGGCGGGATTCCCGGAAGTATAAAAGGGCACCTGCCGAGTACGTCATCCACTTAGCTGTCTGAAGGAGACGTAAACAGGCTGGCCGAAGGCATGGCAAGGGGGCACAGCGTCTCGTTCCCTCTCGGGGAACCATGGTTACATGCGTAACCCGAGACGTTCCCCCTTCTAGGGAATTCCACGCTCCGCCCCCTAGGGGGCACTATGGGGAACGCAATCCAACCAAGCCGTGCCGAGACACATGCCTGTCCACCTGGTGGAGGAGCACCACGGAAGCGACATACATACGCCAAGCCTTTCCTCAGAAAGGGGCCATGCCACTGACGCCACGGGCCACTCACGCAACTTGGCAGAAACGGGGAACCCAAAATAGATAAAGGGGAACAACCCACCCAAGTTAAGAGCACAGCCATCACAGATGGCTATGCTATATGAGCAGAACTAACCTGGATACACAAGACCACTGAAGAGGGTAACAGAAACCTCCAAAGGAGCTCAGAGATCCCAAAAGAGAGTAACTGCTGAGATGGAACATGGCCATCCTCGGATAGCAATGCTTTAAGGTCTTATGAAGACTTGTGGACCAGAAAGATATATCACGATAGCCTCCCTACAGAGCTGCCCAGACCAAAGAGAGTGGGCCATCTACTTACTACCCTAAAAGGGGAGATAGCACTGTCCAGGCAAAGGCTTAAAGAGACCACTACTTAATAACCCTAAGAAGGAAAGCAGTCACTGAGCTAGCACACAGAAATCCTCAGATAACTATGTTCCCAGGAAGGGCTACCGGACTGAAACTAAGATAGCTAGGCTCTAGGAAAAAAGGGCCACTCCATAGGCGGGCTCACAGCAGTGGAACATAGCTAGCCTCAGATAGCTGTATTTAGGTAAGCCCATCCCGTCATACCAAATGGCTAGAATATAACCACCCTCAAATGGCTACACTAGGGAGGACCCCAATCCATGTCAGAGCCTAGATAACCTTCCTACAGAGCTGCCCAAACCACAGAGAGTGGGCTATCTACTTACTACCCTATCAGGAGAGATAGCATTGTCTAGACAAGGGCTTAAAGAGACCATTACTTAAGGAAACTAAAAAGGGAAGCAGCCTCAGATAGCTCTTAGGAAGGTATAAGAAGGGGAACTGACTGAAAAACTACCCAGACCACCAAGTTTGGACTGTCTACTTACAACCCAAAGAGGGGAGACACACTTTCTAGGTAAGAGCTCAAAGACCGCTACTTAAACCCTGAACAAGGGAGCAAACTTTGAACACACAGCACACAGCTATCCTTATATAGCTCGAATGGGGACCACCCCAGGAGAGGCCTCAGTGCAACTGCAGTAAAACACAGCTAGCCTCAGATATCTGTAGTTGATTAAGCCTCGTCTTGCCATAGCAAAGACTGGAATATAACCACCCTCAGGTGACTATACCAATGGATGTCCCAAACTTATGTCAGTTCCCAACAGATACTAGGTAGCTTTCCCTCAGAGCTGCTCAGATCACAAACAGTGGGCTATCTACTTACCACCCTAACAGGGGAGATAGCAAAGTAAAGGCAAATATACAGGAGACCACTACTTACAAACCCTCGGAAGGGGAGCAGTCACTGAGCTAGTACATAGTTATCCTCAGATAACTAAGTAACTGGGAAAGGCTACCAAACCCTACACCGCTAGCCTATATAGCCCTCCTGTAGAGCTGCCCAAGCCACAGAGAGATAGCAAAGTAAAGGCAAAGACTCTGGAGACCACTACTTAAAAACCCTTGGAAGGGGAGCAGTCACTGAGCTAGCACATAGATATCCTCAGACAGCTATGTCATACAGGAAGGAGCTACCAGAAGCGGAACCGACCGAACTACCCGCCATAGAAAAAGGGCTGTCTGCTTAAACCCAAGAGGGGAGACAGTACTGACTGGGCACGGGCTCTAAAAGAGACCGCCACTCAAACTAGAGTAGGGGCCGAGCTCGCAGACAGCTATCTTTAGAAAGCTATCTTTCTCTAGGCAAGGGGACCACTGCAATACCACCAGCAGTAGCTGTCTAGTTAAACCCAGAAAGGGAAACAGTACCGCTACCAAACAGCTATCCTCAGATAGCTAAGGTCTGGAAAGAGTTAATTGCAGATAAAAATACAGCCAGCCTCAGACGGCTGTAAAAAACTTATCCTGCCACAACAGGGCTGGAATATAACCATCCTCAGATAGCTATGATACATAGGTCCCCCAAATCAGGTCAGTCTACTTTAGGCTAGCAGCCACTGAGTCATTGACCAAAAACTCACCAGAGAGAGATTTCAGACCATCAGTAAATATTTGCTTACCAGCTAATATAAGAACACCATTAGTCCGAAGTCAGAGCCTGGTGCAAGCAGTGGTCAATTACACAAGGCCTAAGGTGGGGGGGACATATGGGTGAGAATCAGGATGCGCCAGGCTTAGGACACATAGGACGGTCCTATTCAGCACATTCCTGAGATCGTCTCTTCCCTTGTTAGTGATAGCCTTTCCTCTCCAACTCCTAGAGGGAGGAGGGGCACGGTTAGCAACACTGGATTTCTGATCTTGTCTACGAGCCTCAGCCCTAGACTGATCAGCCCCCCCCAAAAAAGGATATGGAGCGCCGCGGAATGAATTTCCTGAAGGCAGCCGACTGTGCCTTCGCCTCCCTGAACTTTGAATGAATGATGCATTTATATAGCGCTTTTATTGTGTATTGCCATACACCCAAAGCGCTTTACAATCATATGGGGGGTCTCTCCTCAACCACCACCAGTGTGCAGCATCCACTTGGATGATTTGACGGCAGCCACAGGACAACGGCGCCAGTGTGCTCATCACACACCAGCTACAGGTGGAGAGGAGAGAGATAGAGCCAATCAAGTGGATGGGGATTATTAGGAGGCCATGATTGATAAGGGCCAGTGGAGGGAATTTGGCCAGAACACCGGGGTTACACCCCTACTCTTTACGAGAAGTGCCATGGGATTTTTAATGACCACAGAGAGTCAGGACCTCGGTTTAACGTCTCATCCGAAAGACGGTGCTTTTTGACAGTATAGTGTCCCCGTCAATATACTGGGGCATTAGGACCCACACAGACTGCAGGGTGAGCACCCCCTGCTGGCCTCACTAACACCTCTTCCAACAGCAACCTAGTTTTCCCAGGAGGTCTCCCATCCAGTTACTGACCAGGCTCAACCCTGCTTAGCTTCAGTGGGCAACCAGTCCTGGGCTGCAGGGTGATATGGCTGTGGCAAGGGGCAAGCGTCTGCCACGTTTTCCACAACCGCCTCGACAGAAGTGCCAAAAAGCCCGGTCGGCGAAAGTGGAGCATCGAGATGAAAGTCTTTCTCTTTCTTCCCGATGGCCGTGAGGTTAACCCACAAATGTCTCTCCTTAGCCAGGATTGCTGCCATAGAACGCCCAATGGCCACAGCAGTCTGCTTAATGGCGCGGAGAGCCAAATCCGTGGTGCGGCGCAGTCCTTCAACTGCCTCCGGCGATAAGCCTTTGCCCTCATCCAAATCCTTCAACAGATCAGCCTGATAGGCTTGTAACACCGCGTCCACGCTAGATTGAGCCGTTCAGAAGCACGACCCATCACATTCAGCATTTCCCCGTATGCGCGGCTGGGAATAGCCGATGACGACTCAGTGCTCACACTCTCATCATCGTCACCAACCACATCAACCTCTTCATTTTCGTCACTACAAGAGGAAGAGCCCAGCAATGCGCTATCAGGATCAGATGACTCCAATGACAGAGCGTCTGGATCCCGCAGCGCGCTAGAGCTCGGGGCAGAAGTTTTTGAAAGATCCATGCCTTTGTCAAACTTTTCCGCGAGCTCAACCTGCGATCCCCACGAGCTGAGTTTCCGCTGTGCCTCAGCAGCAGTGGGACCCGACCCACGAGGCGCAGACGCTTGCCCCTTTCCCCCTGAAAAAAGGGACAAACGTGATCGGAGTTTATGCATTGGAAATGATTCACAATGCTCACATTCGACGCCCTCAAGCACCGAACGCGCGTGCTCCTCCCCCAGGCACATAACGCACAAGTCGTGTGTGTCCTCAGGTGTCAAAAACCTAGGACACGGAGGCACGCACTTCCTGAAACGCTCACCTGGGTTGACAGACATGGTAACACACTGCACTCCAAACAGACGGCTCCTGAAGACACCAAAGAGGATGACGTACTTGGCAGGTGCCCTTTTATACTTCCGGGAATCCCGCCTATGACGTCATGGGCCAGGGGGGCCAACAGATTGGCGTGGTTTCACCAACACCAGTTGATGTGCTTCAGACAACAGTCATGCAGACTGCATTCCCCATAGTGCCCCCTAGGGGGCGCAGCGTGGAGTTCCCTAGAAGGGGAACCAGGAGTAAGTGCAGAGGCATTATGTGCGCTGTGTGAGCATGCACAAAAATAGATTCAGTATTCCTCAAGATCAATAAAAACAGTCAAATGCAAACCTCAAGAATATGAGGTAAACATGCAATAATTAAATATGTGAATTTACATTTCCTTCAGCCTGAGGCGTATTCATTTCACCTTTGGTGTCAAAGGGCTTTTACACTAGCTAAAAATATAACTTTTTATATTAAAAACAAACAAGCAAGCCCAGCCCAGATTTAAAAAGTAATGCAAAAGTAACAATGCATTACTTTTCATAAAAAGCAACTATGTAATGTAATTAGTTACCTTTTTAAGGAGTAATGCAATATTGTAATGCTTTACTTTCCCCAACCCTGGTGGTAATTGCGGTATTTTGGCAGAAACTTGGCTGACCAATGAGATTGGACTGGAGGCGGAGCTTCCTAATGTATATAAGCAGAAAGTAGTTGTTCCGCATGACAGTGACGGCAAGTTCAGACAGAATCTCACACTCATTTGAACACCAAGAGAACATCATCTCTACATCACTGTCTCTCTTCAGATAAAGCCCTGGATAAGTGCTCTACACGCACAGCACAGCATTCTGGGAAAAACTCTCAGAGATCACACAGATCCGGATCTCAAGACTAAACCTCACAAACACACGTCCTCTGAGACAAATGCTTTCTCACACACACACACACACACACACACACACACACACACACACAGTGTGTGCATGCGTGCAGATGAGGGATGCTCACAGGTCTCAGATCAGCATATGAGCGTGTTGGATCTTACCGGGCTGCAGCAGGATGAGTTGAGCCATCGCCTGACTGTTTCCAGCCTCGTTCTCAGCGATACACTGATAGAAACCTTCATCTGAGCGAACCAGACCCAGAATCTGGAGATGACCGCCGTCCTGCAGACCACACACGGGACAATCAGCAGACTTCAGGATCTTCTCACATGTGAGCTTAAATGAGCTCATGCACTTATGATATATTAGCACATTACAGAGAGAGAGAAAAAAACTAACAATAAGTTTCTCGTAAGATATTTTAATATGAATAAAATTAAAATAAAAATGATATAATTACAGTTTTTTTCAACTGCTTACACACAAAATCTTTATTGTTACACAAAAATCTAAAAGGAATTAATATTATGGCAAAGGTGTTTGCAAATGTTGTGATATTTTGAATGCAGTGCTTCATTTTGCAAGAGATGTGAGGCATTTTGCAATTTCTTTTTGCAATTCTTGGATTTGTGTGTAAAGTTTTGAAAAAAAGAGGAAAAGTTTTGAAAATGTGTGTAAGCAGTTGAAAAAATAAATAAACATGAATGAATGAATGAATACATACATAAAAATAAATAAACATGAAAGAATAAATTATTAAAATAAAATAAATAAAATAAATATGAATAATAATTAAATAAATAAATAAATAAATAAGGAGAGAATGATTGATTGAATGAATGAATGTCGATGAATACATGAATAAACAAACAGACAAACAAATAAAAGCTAAATAAATTAATACAAATAAAATAAATGAATGTTTATGACTGAATAAACAAATTAAAAATCAATCAATAAATAAATAAATGATGATGATGATGATGCTGATGTTGATGATGATGATGATGATGGAGAAATGTAAATATGAATGAATGAATTGTAGTCCTAGTGATCTGAACCAAACAAACTCCCTCCTGATTCTGAAACACTAGCTATATTTCTCACCACGATCTGGAAGTAGTCGCTGGGAATGACAGCCTCTCCGTTCTTCACCCAGCGGACGGTGGGCTGCGGGTTTCCCGTCACGGCACACTCCATCTCGATATCCGTGCTTTCATACGCATACGTGTTCGACGGATAGTTGAGGAACTGCGGAGGCACTGAGAACAGAGAGAGAAAAACACCATAAACATCACAGGATCATCACAGACACACGCATCTGCATCAGTGTCATCATCAAACTCTAGAGGAATCAATTATGATTTCAGTCTTTCATTGAATGTACTATGCTTTGTTGTCTTCCTCATTTGTCTGTTAAATGAAGAAATGTAAATGTGCATGAAATATAATATATATTAACTGCTGTATTCCTCATTTGTAAGTCACTTTTTATAAAAGCATCTTTTAAATAATAAAATAAAATAAAATTTTGTTGTATTCCTCATTTGAAAGTTGCTTTAGATAAAAACATTTTCTAAACGATAAACTAAAATAAAAATAAAATAAAATGAAATAAGATAAAATAAAATAAAATAATACAAAACAAAATAAAATAATATAAAACGTTGTATAATAAAATAAAAACTTTTTGTACTCCTCATTTGTCAGTTGCATTAGATAAAAGCATTTTCTAAATAATAAAATAAAATAAAATAAAATACTGTTGTATAAAAAAAATGTATTCCTCATTTGTAAGTTGCTTTGGATAAACTGAAAATAACAAAATAGAATAAAACTTTGTTGCATTCCTCATTTGTAAATTGCCTTTGTAGAGTGTTTCAAATCGCTGACTTCTGAGGGTCCATTACAGTGAGGACACTCCCTCAGAAGGCAGCAGACAGCTGACTGTAGTGTTTATATGAGAGCTCGTGTGTGGAATATGAACATATCGGCAGCAAACAGAGGATCTGAACTCTGCTTCACATAAATCAAACTCAGCCAATAAATCAACATAATCCGGTCAAATCTGCAGCCACAGCGAAGCAGCTTAACCTGAGAGAGACCGACACACACACACACACACACACACACAGACGGATGGACAGCATCATTAAAGCGCTAAACGAGCTGAGATGGTGCAGATGGACGTACGTCATGATTAAAGTCAAAGCACAGACTGCAGTCCAGCTGATTTTCCTCTCAGAGAATGAAAGGCTCATTTCAGCAGGAAAATTACGTATCGATCGGCCTCATCTCAATAATAGTCTGAACGCTCATCTTCAGACGGCCAGCATCAGCCTGATTGGAATGAGATGGATTTGTGATGTTTGTCCACTTTAAAGAAGAGAAATGAGTGAGACGCAGAGCCAGAAACAAACCACAGCAGAACGAGACCATATGAGTTACTATTGAAAATTACCCAACATTAAAATTAATTTTCATAATATCATGCTCATTCATATTCATTATATAATACTACACATATTCATTGAGCTCAGCTGAGCTAATATTTATTTTCAAAAATAATTTATTTAAAAAAATATTGGTAATTACGGAAAATTACAAAAAAAAAATGAATTATCTTAATGTTGCTTTGATCATTTGGATCCTTATATGATTATTTTTCATTTCTTGTATCAAAATATACTGGAAACAGATGGCAATGATGCTTTAAGACAGGCTCAAACAATCATATTAAAATATATTATTATTATTATTATTATTATTATTATTATAAATATTTTATATGCACATTTATTTTAATAATAATAATAATAATAACAATAATTATTATTATTCAGTAAAATATTGAAATATCAATAATTATTCATTTATAATAATAATAATAATAATAATAATAATAATAATAATTTTGAAGTATATATATCATTCAAAATAAAACATTAATTTTAATAATAATAGTAATAATAATAATAATAATAATTAATAATAATAATAATAATAATAATAATAATAATAATAATAATATTCAGTAAAATAAATATTGACCATTATTTACATTAATTATAATGACTGAATTGTTGAAATAAATATAATAAAGCTGCACTGATACTTTTGATTATCTTTTTAATATTTTTGAATTCTTGTGAGTGCTGTCTAACCATGGAGGTAATGAAGTGTGTCGTCTAGTAAGTGCACTCAGAAACCAGCTCACAGCCGCTTCAACTAGTTATATTTGATAGTTTGATTACACAGAATGGTGAAACTCATAACTAGTTAAGATGCTTAACATGACTAGTTAAGAAACTAAACTATCCTTCAGTCTGAAAAACACAAACAAACGGATGCAGAGAGCTAGAGATCAGACGAATAAGATCAGATAGAGACGAGCGGATCCGTGCTCCTCTGACAGACTCAGACAAACACAAACACAGAAACACATGAGAATATTGTGTCTGAACTCAAACCACACGCACTCGTCTGAGAAACTATTTCAGTTCATTACATCTGACAAACAGAGTTCAGAGACCAGCTCCACCGCCACAGAAACACTGAGCTTCAACCACAATAAAAATATTTTAAAAAGTAATTGTGGCTTTATATCACATGATTCAGACTTTTTCCCTAATTCTGAGGGGGAAAAAATCAGAATGAGATAAAAAGTCATTCTTTTTCATTTTTTAATTTGTTTTTCCATTGTGAAAAAAAAAAAGAAAAAAAAGAAACAGAATTGTGAGATGTAAAGTCAGAATTCCGGCAGCATTGCAAGATGCAAACTCACAATTATGAGTTCAGACTGCAATTGTATCAGTTATGAGGGAAAAAGGTCAGAATTGTGAGCTTAAAATGTTGCATTTACCTTTTATGTTTTTATGCCATAGTTTTCACATAAACATGCACCACAACAGCATATAAAACAACTGAGCTCTTTCACATGTCAGTCAGTCTTTTCCTTTGTAATCACACTGCAAAAAAAGATTTTTAGTCTCATCTTCCAGTGCAAATATCTAAACTTCTGAATCTAAATCAAGAGACTCGAGAAGCAAAATGACAGAAGATAAGATTGATTTCTGAAATCAAATGTGTCTTGATTTAATAAGAATCTTTAGACATTTGCACTGGAAAACTAAGGATAATAACTATCAAATTTTAATTTAATTTAATCTTATAGTGAGAATAGTGAGGGCACTGCATGGTTTGAAGTTAAAACTGTCTTAATGCTGGATGTGTTTCAGTTCTGTCTTCTCCAGATGTTAACTGATGGACTGGAGTGGTGTTGATTACTTGTGGATTATTGTGATGTTTTTATCAGCTGTTTGGACTCTCATTCTGACGGCACCCATTCACTGCAGAGCATCCATTGCTGAGACACTGATGCAGTGACACATTTCTCCAAATCTGATGCAGAAACAAACTCATCCTGATCTCTGATGAACTGAGGGTGAACACATTTACCGTAAATGCTCATTTTTGGGTCAACTACTCCTTTAGGTAAATCACTGTTTGCAGTATGGGAATCATCTGTAATCTAAAGCGCATGTGTTCTCTGATTCGCTGTTAAACTGGAATCAAAGCAGGCGTGATGCGCTGAACACGCGTGATCAATAAGAGACGTGAGCTTTATGAATGCAGACGCAGCACTCCAGGCCCGAGGCCACGCGCTCTAATTAATTACCCGGCTGTTCATTAGCTCAAGCGCTTTCTTCCCAACAATCAGAGCAGCGGACGCCGTAATCTGTGTGTCGGACGCGTCAGCATCGATGCATCATTAGCTGCTGTATCTTTATCTGTGCTGTATTGCACAAATTAAACCCAAACGATTTCCATTAAAGCGGGTGTCTCCTCTATCACCGGCGGGTTTGAACTAACTCACCAATTACAATGGGTTAAAAACCACCAAACACCAGTAATGATGCTCTCAACATACTCAATTACAGCATCTAATGAAATCAAACACTCTTATGAAACATTATGAGACTCAGAGGAGCGGGAAGATGCTTCTTAAAGGGACAGTTCACACAGAAATCATCATTCTGTCATTTACTCCCATCATGTCACTCAAACCTGTGCGATGTTTGTTCTGTGCAACTCAAAAGAAGATATTTTGAGATTCTGAAAAACTATAATATGTTATTTTGTGTTCTTCAGATAAAAGAAATCCATATAAATAATTTTGGGTGAAAATCAGTTTAAGTTAAACATTACAATATTACTGTATACTGTAGATATGCACCTCAAAATTTTGGAGTCAGTACATATTTTATGTACTGTAATACTTTTATTCATCAAGGCTGAATTAAATTGATCAAAAGTGACAGTAAAGACATTTATAACTAAAAAAAGGTTTCTGTTTCAAATAAATGCTGTTCTTTTGAACTATTAATCAGAGAATTATTTAAAATTATTTTTTTATGATTTTTACTGTATTTTCAGTGTGCATACATAGAGGTAACTAAAATTAAAACTAAAACATCTTTTGTTTGTTTTTATATATAATAAATGTTAACTGGAATAAATACATTTAAAAAAATTGTATTTATATATGTAAATATTTATCATTTATCAGTTCAATTTGAACTAAATTAACCAAAACTAAAACTGAAAAAATTAATTAAAAAAAAAAAAAAAACTATACAGGCATATAAAAAAATGACAAAAATCACACAAAATTAACTAAATGAAATTAGATTAAAAAAAAACAAAAAACAAAAACAAAAACAAAAAAAAAACAAATGAAAATTACAATGGAAAATATAAAAATTAAAACAACAATAATAATAATAATAATAAGAAGAAGAAGAAATGTATCCAACTCCCATCTATAAATGGAGCAGAGGCTAATAGGAAGGCATTTGATTCATTCTCAACGCACCTGAACGAACAAAAACAATACGCCCTGAACGGCCTAATGGTGTCAAGTGATGAAAGGAGAGGATATTAGAATCAAAGAACAGCTCTGCTCTCTCTCTCACATACACACACACACACACACACACACACACACACACACACACACACACAGGTGAAAGAGAGAGTCGCATTAACATGACAAAAGAGCCACACAGGGAGAGTGGACCGTCGTAATGACTCTCATCCTCAGCCATTCAGATGGAAAACACACAACATTCATCGCAGTAAACATCTGTCACACAAGTGTGTGTGTGCATGAGTGTGTATGTGTGTTATAGTGTGTGTGTGTGTGTGTGTGTGTGTGTGTGTGTCTCAGGAGGGAGTCAGTGACAGCCTGTCGTGCCGCTGCTGACATTTAAACCGTCCGCGGTCCCCAGCGACACGCGTGTGTGTGTGTGAGAGAGAGAGAGAGTGTGTGTGTGTGTGTGTGTGTGTGTCGTCTGTAAGTGTGCGTCAGGGCCCATCAGCCCTCAGAAGGAGCTGCAAACACAGTGGAATGTAAACTGGTTGTTATGACAATAAAACCTCATTTCAATTTGTATTCTCAAACAATAATACATAATTTATGAATCTAGAGACAGTGAGGACAGCGCACGCAGAAATCACCCATAATCCTCCACTCATGGCCATTAGGATTACACACACACACACACACACACACAAACTAATTAAACACGTCTGTTTACACTACAGTAAACACACACATGTTTGTTTTTGTGGTTTACGGGGACTCTCCATAGGCGTAATGGTTTTTATACCGTACAAACTGTATGTGTTATTGCCCTACACCAACCCTACACCTAAACCTACTCCTTACAGGAAACTTTCTGCATTTTTAGATTTTCAAAAAAACACCATTTAGTATGTTTTTAAGCCTTTTGAATTACGGGGACATAGGCAGTGTCCTCATAAACCACCTTCAAATTGTAATACCTCTGTCATACCCATGTCATTATACAAATTTTGTCCCCATAAACCACAAAAACCAGTACACACACACACACACACACAGACACAAACACACACACACACACACACACACACTTGTTTCGCTATCCTTGTGGGGACATTCATAGGCGTAATGGTTTTTCTACTGTACAGACCGTATATTCTATTGCCCTACACCAACCCTACACCTAAACTTAGCCCTCACAGGAGACTTTCTGCATTTTTAGATTTTCAAAAAACTTCATTCTGTGTGATTTATAAGCTTCTTTACCCGTGGAGACCTCAATTTAGGTCCCCACCGTGACACGAGTCCCCATGAGTCTGTGTGTGTTCAGGTTTAAGTCCCCACCTGAATAGAAAAACAGGTACACACACACACACACACACACACACACACTCACACACTGTGGTTCGCTGTGGTTTAATCTGTGAATGGAGCAAGATTAACACTCATGTCAGTATTCAAATCAGTTTTAGTGAGTTTCTGATGTTCCAGAATCATGAAAGTGTGGCGTGGGCTGTGAAGAGCAGTAATCTCTCCAATCATCTGAGTTAAGCTTTACTAAACCTGCTCTAATGCGTTGTCCCTCGTGTGACCTCTGCACAACACACACACACACACACACACACACACACTATAACACTCACATACTACATAGTATGTTTCGTGTATGTTAATGTGCTGCAACACGTCTAACTGAGTGTGAAGTATCTCTGTGACATTTCTATGAGCCCTGCAGATCAGAATAACATTAATATTAACAATAATATTGCAACAATATGGGCAAAATAATGTTTTTTAAATATATTCTATTGTGTTAAACCTGTAATATTTCCATAAATGCTGTTGAAGGATCTGATCTACAGGTGTGTGTGTGTGTGTGTGTGTGTGTGTGTGTGTGTGTTTATGGGGGGGAGGAGTTCATCATAACATCATCTAAACACAGCGTATCTTCAGTGCCTGTGATCATTTCTACTGTAACCTGTATCTATAAACACTCCCAGCATCACGTGTGTGTGACTGAAGCTCAGATTCCAGCTGAGACGTGCCATAAACCTGCAGATGAAATAAAGGAGCGCTGGAGGATTATACACCGATCCGCCGCTGGTTTGACTGGCTGTGCTGTGTTTTTGGATTCTCTGAATGAGCACAGCGTGAAGCTGACCTCGTCACAGGTCATAATCACTGTCTGTCTGACAGGAAAATCACTGCATGAGCATGAAAAACACACTAACATGATCAATATCAGTCATATATGACCTGACACACACAACATCAGACCGCTCACGTGATCTCAGATCATTAACCAGACTGTTAAAGAGGCTAATGAGAGTCGTTAGGATTGGAAATAACAAACATTCATTATCTGAATCACTTATTCTCATCCTGAATGCACTGCTGATTCCTTCACATGCTCCCTAGTTAGGCTGCACACTAGACTCCATATAATAAATGACTCAGAATACAGTAGAAACTGAAGCTGTTTTCATTCAGTCATCATAATCATGTTGATTTACACTGAACGGGTTATTATGGTGGTTAATCCGGTTAAGCAGGTCAGGGTTTTGTTCCTGTAATCTCAATCCCGGTCTGTCAGTGTTTGCTAGAGTAGCTGGATTTCCCAAACATTCGGTTAATCTCGTTTCACAGTATTAACAACCACAATCCCA
>CM077222.1:835000-842500 GCA_039654775.1 Spinibarbus caldwelli | reverse complement strand
AGGAAAAGAAAAGAATGTAAGTGATAATTCTGAAAGTGGTGAAGCAGCTGGTGTTGCTGGTGAGGCTGAGGTGGTACCCTCGGGGCAAAGCTCGGCGGTTGCGGCTCCAGGTCCTTCCAGTGAGTCTGTGACTGGATCGACCTCGTCGCATCGGCCCTTGAGTACGGCACGCGCTGAAACGCATTCAGATGCTGGTGTTAAAGTTCTAGCAAATGTGGCACAGGGTTCTGGAGACACTGGAGATGGGCAAATTGATAGGGTTTCAGACAATAGTTCAGCACAGCTGCAAGAAATGTGTGAGGTGGATAATTGTTTTAGAAAGGAAGAAGAGCAATCTATTTTTAAAATGCCCCAAAACAGAAAGAAAAGTAATGAAGAACCTGATGCTAAAGTAACCAAAAAAGTGAAATGCATGAGGATGAAGAGCAAGATACGGAGAGTGATGCTGAGTCTTCTGACTCTAGTGTGACTCTTTCTCAGAGTGAGTTTGTTGACATCAAGTTATTCCTCAGATCAACCAAAAATAAAAGAGGTGTGCAGGTGCAGGAATTTTTTCCTGATTTAGAACAATTTGTTGAAAAAGTAAGAGGCCTAATGTCAGAGGGCTTATTCACGAACAAAGAAGTCCATCGTTTAAAGAAAACTGTGAGAAATGTTAACAATGCCCTGAATAATGACATTTGTTAACTTCATGAGCAGGAATGCTAATTTTTCTTTGCTTTATGGTTTATTCTTTTTTTTGTTGTTGTTGTTAGTTATGAGTGAAGTGCATTTAACCAATTTGAATGTCAATGGCGCAAGAGATGTTAGAAAAAGAACAATAATATTTGAAGTAATTAAACAGAAAAATATTGATATTGCTTTTCTACAAGAAACCCACAGTGACTTGAAAAATGGTGTTGGCTGGGTGAGAGAGTTTGATTCTGTGTCATAACACTTCAGTCAGCGGGGGAGTGGCCATTTTATCTGCAAAGAATTTTAGTCCTGTTTCTTATGTAACTGATGAAATTGTTAAAGGTTGGGTTTTAAAAGTTAGAGCAGTTTTTGAACATTATGTGTTTATTTTTATCTGTGTGTATGTTCCAGCTGCACCAGTTTTTTTTAGACACGCTGTGTTCAACCTTACAAAACTGTTGCCCTGAAGATTTTTTGTTCTTAGGTGGTGATTTCAATTGTACTGAGCTCAATTTAGATAGGAATCACATTGAGCCTCATCTAGCTTCACGTACCCGTCTTATCCATTTTATTAAAAAATATGAATTATGTGATATTTTAAATGGCAATGAAAGGCAGTATACTTGGGTTCACACACATGATAATGTTATATCTTTGGCTAGACTGGATAGATTTTACAGCTTTAACTATCATCTTAACATTTTTATATAGTGTTATATCACGCCAGTGTATTTTTCAGATCATAGTATGGTGCATTGTAAATTTATTTTAAGTTCAATAAAACCTAAGAGTGCATATTGGCACTTTAACACCAATCTGTTAAATGATAATTTTTTTAAGGACTCTTTTAAGTCCTTTTGGGACGTTTATAAAACAATAAAGTGTTCTTTTCATTCATTACAACAGTGGTGGGACTTTGGTAAGGTCCAAATAAAGCAGTTTACACAACAGTACACTCACAATGTTACTAAAGAGTTGACTCGAAATGAATCTCAGAAATTGGCTCAATCTACTGGTGAAATTCGACATGTGGAAGCCTGCTCTAAGAAAAAGGCACAGTTGGCAGATCTACTGGGGTATAGAGCACAGGGGGCTTTAGTCCGTTCACGCTTTCAAAGCATTGATCAGATGGATGTACCTTCCAAATACTTTTTCAGCATGGAAAAAAAGGATGGGCAGAAGCGTTTTATTTATGCACTTCGCTCCGAGGATGGAGCGTTATTGACTCTGCCGATATCCGTAGGAGAGCAGTTCTTTTTTATCAAAACCTGTATAGAAGTGAGCTCAATTCAGGGCGTTGTGTGGAAAGTGTCTTCTTTGACAACTTATCTAAAGTTTCAGAGGAGGCTAACGTTGATCTTTCTGGAGTGTTGACTCTGGGAGAGCTTTTTAAGGCCCTGCAAAGCATGGAGTCTGGGAGGGCACCAGGGGTGGATGGCCTCCCTGTGGACTTTTATAAGGCTTTTTGGTTGGAGCTGGGAGAGGATCTGCTTGAGGTACTCAGTGCCAGCTTCACAGAGGGCAGGTTGCCGGAGAGCGGTTATCACCCTTATTCCGAAAAAGGGGGACCTTACTGATATTAAGAACTGGCGCCCTGTCTCACTTCTTTGCAGCGATTACAAACTGCTTTCCAAAGTTTTGGCTACTAGACTGGCTGGGGTGTCGGGTCAGGTCATCCATCCGGACCTTTTGGTTTCTGCAAAGAATTTGTAGATATGATCAGAGTACTCTATTGTGACATTGAGAGTGCACTGAAAATTAATGGTGGATTATATGCTCCATTTCGGGTTCTTAGGGGTATCAGACAAGGTTGTTCCTTGTCTGGAATGTTGTACTCATTGGCTATTGAGCCACTACTTCAACAAATAAGAATAAATGTGTATGGCTTGTGTTTACCAAACTGTAATAATAATGCTCATTTGTCAGCTTATGCTGATGATATTGTGGTGTTGATCAGTAAACAAAGTGATGTGCAGTCTTTGCTTAATTTAATCAAAGATTTTAGAATACTGTATTCTGCTAAGGTTAATTGGCAAAAGTGATGCTTTATTGTTAGGTCAGTGGTCTGATGGGATACCTTGTCTTCCTGATGGGTTGTGTTGGGGTAGGGGAGGTATAAAATATTTAGGAGTTTATTTGGGAGATGACAGTTTTTTACAGAAGAATTGGGACGGGGTGCTGGAAAAAGTCAAAGGGTGCTTGGATAAATGGAAATGGTTATTACCAAATATGTCCTATAGAGGGAGGACTCTTATTGTTAACAATTCAGTCACTTCTTCGCTTTGGCATAGACTGGCATGTGTAGACCCTTCCCCACAGTTTTTATCTGAAGTTCAAGCCGCTCTTGTTAATTTTTTTTTAGGATAAACTACATTGGGTCCCAAAGAGTATTTTATACCTCCCAAGGGAAGAAGGTGGACAAGGTTTAATTCACCTACAAAGTAGGATTGCTGCTTTTCGTTTACGTTTTTTGCAAAGATTCTAGGATGGTTCAACAGATTGCTGCTGGCGTGCGGTTAGCTGCATGATTCTGCGTACCCTTGGAGGTTTTGGACTGGATAAAATGCTCTTTTTAATGGATCCTACCAAGTTGGATTTATCAGAACTGCCTGTTTTTTTATCGGAATCTCTTTAAAGTGTGGAGCCTTTTTCGCGTCCAAAGACTGAGAACTCATTTTCTCTTCACTAGTTACTTCAGGAGCCATTGATACTTGGAGCCCGCTTGGATATTACTTCACACTGTAACTTACCAGGGTTCAGTACCTCTCTTCAGGAATCCAGGGTTTATACTTTGGGACATTTATTGACTCTAACTGGGCCTCACTTTGAGCATGTGGAGGCAACTTCCAAGCATTTGGGAATTAGATCTGTTCGCTTGTTCAAGCAATTTTTAACCAAGTTAAGACTAAGTTTTACGGTTGAAGAAGACCATATGTTGAAAGACTTTTTTACAGGGGTTAATGTTCCTGATATTGAGGATCCCTTTCCCTGTTTATTTGTGCAACCCATTCTTGATGAGAATACAAGTTTTCTTTTAAAACCATGTGAATCTTTGTTGTTAGATTTGTTGTCAAGTGAACGGAAAAAAACTGTATGGAGTCTGTGTTTTGGTCTTTAATAGGAAGCTGCTTGTTAGAAGAATTGATACACCATGGCGGTCTGTTTTTAAATTGAACAGTGATGTAAAACCCGAATGGAGATCTTTGTATAAGCCACCATTGTCAAAGAGGGTAGGTGATATACAATGGAGGGTTATTGCTATTTAAGGGTTATTGCTGGTGCTATTGCTGTTAATTCGTTTATCTCAGTGATGAACCCTGAAGTTAGTCCTGAATGCCCTTTCTGTCTCCAAAAATGAACTATTTTTCATGCCTTCATGTACTGTTTTAGATTAGAACCTTTATTTGTGAAGCTAAAAGAGTTGTTTTGTAGGTTGAATGAGAATTTTTCGATTGAGACTTTTATTTTGGACTTTAAATATTTACAGAAAAAAAAAAAAAAAACGTTTTATCTGTCAATTGTTGAATTTTATTTTAGGACAAGCAAAGTTGGCTGTGTACATTAGCCGAAAGAATAAGACTGAACAAAGATCTAGTGATGATGTTTATGTGTGTTTTCTGACATTGGTCAAATCTAGAGCATTGATTGATTTTCAGTTTTACAGAACTATGAAAGATCTTTCCACGTTTGAACAAAGTTGGTGCAGTCATGGGGTTTTGTGTGTGTTATTTGAAGATGTTTTGGTGTTTTCCTTATAATACTATGTTTTTGTTTTTTGTTTTTTTAATGTGTCCTTGCGGTATGCTTTGTTTTTAAGCCTTTTGTAAAGAGTCTTTGAGTGTTTGTAAATAAAGATTTTTTTCAAAATCAAAAAATCTCACTCTCTCTCACACACACACACACACACACACACACACACACACACACACACACACACACACACACACACACACACACACACACTATGCTGGCCAGTGTTGTGTCAGCGCTGGGTTCAGGCCAGAATCCCACTAAACGGTCTGCACTGAACTGCCAGTCAAACCAGTGGAGACCACACTAATGAGGCACACAGGCTCACTCACCACACATTCACACGTCACACACACACGGTGAGATCACTACAGCACAGAGATGAGACACACTCACACTCATCAAACAGCCTTACAGTAACACTAATGCAACAGTCATTCAGAGTTCACAAAAACATTACTTGTACATCATTCATGGTCATGGAACATTTTTCTGAAACATTTTAGTTAGACATTTGTCCAACGTCGTTACTGCTTGTTTCAGAACGTTCGGAGAATATTAAAGTAACGTTCCTTTAATGCTTGCAAAATTATCAAATGGAATGTTCCCTTAACACTTGTATAATCCAAAAAAAAAAAAAAAAAATGTAACCAAAATGAACCAAACAACATCTTTTGTGAATCACAGAAGAAAGAAAGTCACAACATAAAGGTGAGTAAATGATGAAAGAATGATAATTTTTTTTTTGGGTGAAATATCCATTTAATTCTCTGGTTTAGCCAAAATAAGCATTTCTACAATCATGGGCGTCACTAGGCAATTTTTAGGGGGGCACAAATTCATGATCGCCTCAGTCCCCTTTAAACTTCACACGAAAACGACGGCAGACTTCGATCGGCTCCTCCCCGACTTTCAGCGTGAATCAACAGACCGCGGCGGCGCAGAGCGAGAAACAGAGGACAAGGTGTGTGTTTATCGATAGATTGTTATAATATCTGTGCAGTTCTGTTAGGGCAGCATAGGGCAGCAATTGGATCCCCATTTACTGTAGCCTGTTTTTGCTGCGTTCACCCCTCATCATCACACCACAGCTGTTTCCTCCAGTGGAAATGAAGCAGGTGGTCCTATTTAAGTGATTTCATGATTGTGAACAGGTGTGGCAGTAATCAGGCCTGGGTGTGGCTAGAGAAACTGAACTCACGTGTGATAAACCACAGTTATGCTGTAACGGGGGGGACAAACATGCAAAAAAAATTAAAAATCAGGAAGGGGGCAAACAATTTTTCACACCACTGTATATTCTAGTGCATGTGGCAAAGAGGTTTGCATACTTGAGCTAAGGAAAGAGGGTTGTACTAGAAATGCAAACAGTAAAATTTTGTGTGTGTACAGTAAACACGTGAGTGTGTGTGAGATCATGAAGACTTGTATTTGGCTTATTCAGTTAGGCCTATATGTTATACCTATCTATGCAATACAGTGGAATACTGCACTTTTTTGTTTGTATACCACTATACCAAGTTTAGTATACCACTTCTATTAGTCAAACATTTTTTATTTGATACACACACACACACACACACACACACACACACACACACACACACACACACACACATATATTATACCCTCATTGGGGGCTGAGCCCCCCTAAAATGAAAATCTTAGAATCGCCCCTGGCTACAGTATGTTTCTAGGTACAATTTCCAACAAAAATAACTGTCAGTGTGATCTATATTGACTCCTATTGTGATTTAAATGGACAGTTCACACCAAAAATGATCCCACATGTCATTCAACCTGCATGGCTTTCTTCTATGGGTCAGAAGAGAAGATATTTTGAGAAACACCGAGACCCAAATAGTTTTGGACCCCATTGACTTTCATTGCATGGACAAAAAGCATTTTGCGAAATATCTTTTTGTGTGTGTGTGTGTGTGTGTTTGTGTGTGTGTGTGTGTGTGTGTGTGTGTGTGTGTGTGTTTGAATAACATAACGCAAATGATGAAAAAATGATGATGATTTAGTCAAAGCAAGCATTGTTACAGTTTTTTTTGGGGTCAAATTTCTAACAAAAATAACTTTTAGAACTGTTAGTGTGATCTAAATGACTCCTATTGTGATTTAAAGGCATTGTTCACCCAAAAATCCCCATTCTGTCATCATTTTCATGCCATTAAAACCTGTATGCTCCTCTTTTTCCTTCTGTGGAATATAAAAACTAAAATAAAATGATATTTTCAAGAACGTTTGAACCAACTTTCATCATATGGACAAAAACACTGGAACATTTCTTCTTTAGTGATTCACAGAAGAACAAGTCATAAAGGTTTGAACACCATGAGGGCTGAGGGAGTAAATGATGAACTGTTCCTTTAAGAGGCAAGAGATGTAAAATTTATGTTGTTTGTAAAGTTTCAGAGTTTTTAGTTGAAGGTTTCAGGTTTGTTTCACATGATCACAGATGCTGAAAACAATAAACGCTCGTTAAATGAAAGCTGTGCATTCAGAAATCCTGGTTTCTCATCCTCTCTCAGCTTTATATCCATGAAAACCTATATCAGCGACAAACTCATGATTAAAAAATGATCTCCACTCATCACACTCATGCATTTTAATCAAAAACCAGATTTAAACATTTTCTAATGAATGCGAGCCGTGTTTGGCCCGTGCATTCAATGCATCCGATTACGTAACGAGAAGAGATGACGTCTAACGAAATGTGCCTTTAACGCATCGTTACACTCAATAAACGCTGATATTTTTATTGAGCATCTCACTGAACGCCATCTCAGGAGAACAGACGTCTGGAGATCAGCCGAAAAATACCAAAACAAATGCACGGAATCTTTCATTTCAAGCGTGGTAGAGGAACCAATTAAAAGTGCTGGAAAGTTTCTGACCACCAAACTCAGGTTTAATTAAAGGATTCGCAGGTGTCCTGTGAAATAATTGCTGTACGTTTCTGTTTCCTACACTCCATCTGTTCTCTGACGCACACAGAAAGCTCTGGGTTCGAGGGCACTCACTAGTGTCCATCCGGAGAGATGTGATGATAATGTTTGTGCAGCTGGG
>CM077222.1:822500-827500 GCA_039654775.1 Spinibarbus caldwelli | reverse complement strand
TCCGTGTTATCGTCCAGGAAGAACTATTGTTCCAACCACCAAAGACAGATTTAGAAATAACCTGCCTGATTTATTTCAACTGCTCTGTGTACCCATAAATACACATGAACTAGACGAAATGACTAGCAACATGGGCACTATCTTCTCTAATACATTAGAAGCTGTTGCGCCCATCAAATTGAAAAAGGTGAGAGAAAAACGTACTCCACCATGGTACAACAGTAATACCCATTCTATCAAAAAAGAAACTCGTAAACTTGAGCGCAATTGGAGAAAACTAACTTGGAAGTTTTTAGAATTGCATGGAAAAACAGTATGTCCAACTATAGACAGGCTTTAAAAGCTGCCAGGGCAGAGCATATCCACAAACTCATAGAAAATAACCAAAACAATCCAAGGTTTTTATTTAGCACAGTGGTTAGATTAACAAATAAACAGACGCCACCCAATCTATATTCCGTCACAGTTTAATAGTAATGACTTTATGAATTTCTTCACTGATAAGATAGATAACATCAGAAATACAGTAACAAATGTAGATTCTGCAGCGTCTAGTACTTCAGCTCCATTCATCACACCCAAAGAAAAACTGCAGTGCTTTACAACTATAGGACAGGAAGAGCTAAATAAACTTATCACTGCATCTAAACCAACAACATGCCTATTAGATCCTGTACCCACTAAATTACTGAAAGAGTTGTTACCTGTAGCAGAAGAACCGCTTCTCAATATTATTAACTCATCGATATCTTTAGGTCACGTCCCAAAATCATTCAAGCTGGCGGTTATTAAGCCTCTTATTAAAAAACCACAACTAGATCCTAATGAACTAGCAAATTACAGACCCATTTCTAATCTTCCATTTATGTCTAAAATTTTAGAAAAAGTTGTGTCTGCTCAGTTGTGCTCCTTTTTGCAAAAAAATGATCTCTATGAAGAATTTCAGTCAGGTTTCAGGCCTCACCATAGCACAGAAACCGCACTTGTTAAAATTACAAATGACTTGCTTCTTGCGTCAGACCAAGGCTGCATCTCATTGCTAGTTTTACTTGATCTTAGTGCTGCGTTCGACACTATAGATCATGACATACTCATAGATCGAATACAAAACTATACGGGTATTCAAGGGCAGGCTTTAAAGTCGGCATGAAATCAAAATTGAATATTCTTATTTTTTGATGGAATACTGTAGTGTTTATTATAAATAATTTATCCATGCACTTCATTATTTTTTTTTTTAAATTCATGTGCCCTCGTAATCTTTAATCAAAAATGTTAACCTCCCCTCCCCCTCAAAACGACTCCTCTAGTCTTCTGGTCACGAGTGATGGCGCAGGGGCGGAGCTAGTGACGTAAGGGGTAAACGCTGGGATAAATGACAGGGGAAAATCCCCCACCACTAACCGCAAACTGGCATTTCAGATCTGCCTCCACTTTGTTAGTAACGCCCCAACTTCCAACGATCCAATCAATTCTCGAAGGACGAAATCAAGTCCCGCCCTCTCATTTCAGATTCCGTTTCACTCAGATATACGTCACAGTACAGAAAAAAAGACGGTCACAACTTCCGTTTCATGCCGACTTTAAGATGGTTTAGATCCTACCTGTCCGATCGCTACCACTTTGTTTATTTAAACAGGGAGTCATCTCAATTATCACCAGTAAAGTATGGAGTACCACAAGGATCTGTCCTAGGTCCTCTGCTATTTTCAATATACATGTTGCCCCTTGGTAATATTATTAGAAAATACGGGATTAGTTTCCATTGTTATGCAGATGATACTCAACTATATATCTCAACAAGACCAGATGAAACTTCTAAATTATCTAAGCTAACAGAGTGTGTTAAAAATGTAAAAGATTGGATGACCAATAATTTTCTCCTATTAAATTCAGATAAGACAGAGATATTACTTATTGGACCAAAAAACTGTACACAGAATCTCTTGGACTATAATTTGCAACTAGACGGATGTACTGTTACTTCCTCTACAGTCAAAAATCTGGGTGTTATATTAGACAGCAACTTGTCTTTTGAAAATCATATTTCCCATGTTACAAAAACAGTATTCTTCCATCTTAGAAACATTGCCAAGCTACGAAACATGTTACCTGTTTCTGATGCAGAAAAGCTAGTTCATGCATTCATGACCTCTAGACTGGACTATTGTAATGCACTGCTAGCTGGTTGTCCTGCATCTTCAATAAACAAGCTACAGGTAGTCCAAAATGCAGCGGCTAGAGTCCTTACCAGGTCAAGAAAATATGATCATGTTACCCCAATTTTACAGTCTCTGCACTGGCTACCTATTAAGTTCCGCATCAGTTACAAAATATTATTACTTACCTATAAGGCCCTTAATGGTTTAGCTCCTGCGTACCTAACTAGTCTTCTACCACGCTACAATCCATCACGCTCCCTAAGGTCGCAAAACTCTGGACTTTTGGTAGTACCTAGGATAACAAAGTCAACTAAAGGAGGTAGAGCTTTTTCACATTTGGCTCCCAAACTCTGGAATAGCCTTCCTGATAACGTTCGGGGTTCAGACACACTCTCTTTGTTTAAATGTAGTTTAAAGACACATCTCTTTAGCCAAGCATTCACATAATGCATCTCATAATCTTGTACTGCAGTTATATCTGATCAAACACACATTATTGTTCTTTAGCTTGGATTGAACAAATCATTTTTGCTTGGTTGGAACAGCAGCTACGCTAATTATGTCTCTATCTGTTTCTCTGTTTCTGCCACGGGATTAACATCCTGTGGTAACTAGGATTTACACAAGCTTCAGTCTGGATCCAGAACACCTGAGAAGAGATGATGCCAACCCTTCAGAGGACCTCAGATGATGCCTACCCTCAGACAACATACAGAACTACCAAATTTCGCCATAAGTTAAATATATTAAGTTTCTACAATATATAAATATATTGTAGAAACTTAATTTCCTGTAAAGCTGCTTTGCAACGATTTGTATTGTGAAAAGCGCTATACCAATAAACTTGAACTGAATTGAATTGAATTGAATTGAACTGAATTGAATTGAATTTCTTGGCATTTCTCCTGATTTTGAATCCTGTTTTGTGAGCTTGTTTCATGCGAGTGTTAGTTTATCGTATAAACGAGATGCTGATGATGATTCGAGTGAAGCTCTCGAGTCATTAGCAGGATACTGAGGTTGCTGGACTCAAACACAACTAATGAGTCATTGATTCTTGTGCATCGATCAACAGAAATGTCAGAGCTGCAGAAATCATTCAGAATCCTCACAGAAAATGACAGACTGATATTTGAGATCTGATACCTGCTGCTGGAAAACAAGCACTTCTCCCAGAAACCACAACACCAATAATGAGAGAGGAAGAGCCCAGTGCATTCTGGGACACGATACACAGAGACAGAGAGACCACTTACATACAAACTAGGGGTGCACGATAAATATCGGGCGATAATTAATGTGCATCTTGTCAGTAAAGCCGGTTCTGTAATCAGCGGTAAATTCCAACACGTGCGTGATTTCATATTGAGCAGCATTTACTACACAGAGCCGTTGTTCACTGACAAGCTGCGCAAATCCATGTTCATTATCAGCGTGGTTTTGCGCAGCTTGTTTACTGCTTTACTGCTGATTAGAGAACCGGCTTTACTGACAAGATGCGCATTAATTATCGCCCGATATTTATCGTGCACCCCTAATACAAACACACACACACACACACACATATGTTTGTTTTTGTGAGAAGTGGGGACATCCCATAGGCATAATGGTTTTTATACTGTACAAACTATATGTGCTATCGCCCTACACCAACCCTACACCTAAACCTACCCCTTACAGGAAACTTTGTGCTATTTCAGATTTTCAATACACTCCATTCTGTGTGATTTATAAGCATTTTGAAAAGTGGGGACACGGGGTAATGTTCTGAAAAGTCACCTTCTCCTTGTAATACCTGTGTCATACCTTTGTCATTATACAAATTTATGTCCACATTTGTCACAAAAACATATATATATATATATATATATATATATATATATATATATATATATATATATATATATATATATATATATATATAATTATTATTATTATTTATTTATTTATTTATTTATTGTAAATATAATTTTTTTTTTTTTAACAAATAGATCCCCAAAAGGAGGTTTTGGTTGATTTTTTAAGGTTTAGCACACTTCTAGGTACACATTTGTGGATTATACACATTAACACAATTATTTCATATATAAATCATACCATTTCATATTATTTAATATGTTTTAGTTAATGGTAAAAGTAAATATATAATGAGTGTTTCATATATAGAATGACTTGAAATTGTTTCATAATTGACAAACTTTGCAACAATGACACTGCTGAACTGAACTGAATCAGCATTGTTCTAAATAATGACTATTGTCTTCAGTAGAGCTGCTTTACAGATGAAATTTGAAATAATTTCATAACTCACCTTTATTTCTACAGCACTTTATACAATACAGTTTGTTTCAAAGCAACTGCAGTAATAACAGGAAAATTTGTTAAAAAGTTGTAAAATTCATAAATTATGAAACAAATTTAAGCTTTAACAACACAACAGAGTCATTATTCGGATCAATTCAGTTCGATTAAGATTAAATTCCGTTCAAAACATGATCAATTTTTCAAAGTTCATCAATTATAACTGAAGAAAATAAACAAAATACACATTAATTGTGATTGTTTCATGCATAAAGTGTTTTTGAATTTCCGACCAAAGTAAATGAGTGTTACTTTTCACATAAAATGACTCATTTGATGTTGTTTCATAACTGATGCAACATTGAACTGAATTGATCTGAATACTGAATCTATTGCCTTCTGTACAATCTGAATTTGTTTCATATTTGATACATTTTGCAACATTAATACTGCCATTTTCCTGTTTATCTCTGTGAATCTGCTTTGAATGCATCCGTATTCAGTGAAGCACTGTATGAATGAAGGTGGCCTGACTCT
>CM077222.1:802500-817500 GCA_039654775.1 Spinibarbus caldwelli | reverse complement strand
TTGTTTAATCCCGCCCACCGATTCTACATTGCTGCCTGTTAAGCCCCGCCCACTGATTCTACATCGCTGGCTGTTTAGCCCCACCCACTGATTCACGCATGCATTGTAAATAACGAGAGAGACAAACGCAGGTCTATGCAGAAACCAAACGATAAAGATGCCCTAAAGACAAAACGCTGTTCAGTCCCAAGCTGTGGAAAAACAGTCTTTGCGTTGCCTTCCTTCTGATCCCAACATTAGGAAAGAGTGAATGAACTTTATTGTTAATGAAGATCCAGACCACGTCAGTATGAACTCGGTCCTTTGTTCACTTCATTTTACTGCGGATTCGTTTACAAACAAGGCACAATTCAACACGGACTTTTCAGAAAGACTGAAACAAAAAGACGATGCTGTCGGTGCTATATTGGATCCCACAGTAATGTCACCACACACAAGTGTGAGTAACTGTTTTCATTATATGATCACTATTGCTTTGTCTCTTCTTACAGTTCGTTTGATATGTATTGAGTTATGTTTTTAACTTAAATCATAGCAGCGTCCATCTGTGAGGAATATACACTGTCAATCATACACAACTGTTCAATCACAGCAGTGGGCGTTTACTTTATTATTTATTTCATTTATTACTTAATAAATATATTACTTAATAAATGAATGAAAAGAAAATAATTGCAAGCCAATTATCATCAGGAAGGTCACAGTAGCACAAAGTCAAACAAACAACACTCTTTGTTTGGCTGTTTAACAGTGATTTCTGTCGCCGTTATGCCAGTATGTTATTGAGTCGACACAAAGGCCAGGACCCTCACAGACTAATTAAGCTCTTCTTCTACAGCATGCAGTCTAATGACCCACAATGCTTTGCTACAGAGCAGCGGCCGCTCACCTGCGTCTCTCTGCTGATCACCGAGTGGTTCTGCGGTCACTGCTCTGCTAATTAGACCCGTGGCGGCTCGTAATCCGTCAGTGGCGTTCGTTACGCCGGGCCTCATTAGCAGAGCTGAGGGACACCACTGTATGCAAACCAATTCAACAGGAAGTCAAAGACGGATTCAGTCGATTCAGACAGACGTCCGTCAGGAAACAGATAAACAGGACTGGTCAGCTGGAGTTAGTGACCCGACTGAGCTGCACTTACAGCGTAAACCAGCTTCACTCTTCATCTCAGACTGCTTCATTACCAGACGAACGAGCAGAAATAACAAGTATGAGAAAACTGAAATATAAATCATGACTGAAAAAGACCAAAATAAAATAATCAATAATGACTACTACTAAAGGTTATTATAGTTAACTACAGCTAAAATTAAAACAATTTTGTATCTATAAAAAAAAAAAAAAAACTTTTTATTTCAGCTAGTTGCCAACGCAACATTTCTCATTTTCAATTAGTTTAACTTGATGTACTACAGTAACTAAAACTGAAATAAAAATTAATAAGACATTATAGACATAATAAAACAACAAAAACTAATAAAATGACAAAAACACAACAAAATTACTAAAACGCTCACTAAAATTCACATTAAAGCAGACATGTTAATGATACTAAAATAATACCCTATCAACCTTAAACCAACAGGAGAAACAAAATCTCTGTGAAATCAAAAATCTTTGTGCAATCAAAATCTCAACTTTGTTTGGTGAATTTCCAGGTGCTGAGATAGATGTTTTACAGTTTTTTACAATTGCTTACATACTAAAATTAAAAATAACACACAATTAGTAAAACCTGACACACAAGGAGTAAAACTTCAACCCAGATCTGCAGAACTATAAGCACACTCTCAGCCTCACGCTTTTTGCAAAACACTAAACACACTTCTCTACATTAGACACAGAAATCTAACATGATGTCACTTCTTTGCCATTTCAAGACACTGCTTTCCAAAATACTACACATATGAACCAGTTGATCAAACACAGCCCTCAGGTGTGCAGACACTTAGGTGCTTAACTGAAAACTCAACAATCAAGGTGTAAGCATTATAGAAAGGCAACAGGTGCATTTTTGTCTTCAACAAAAATGAAAGGCAGTGCTGCAGTAGGAAGAGGAATAAGGAGAAACATCGTTGGCCACAGAGCTATTTTGAATGTCCCGGATCAACGTGGTGGTAACATCACAATATATGTTGTAATCACGCAGAATGGGGTCCTCCATGGGGGCATGCCAAAATAGCTCCTTACAACACCGACCGCATACTCACATTTTTAGACAGACTAAGTATTGGACAGACTAGGTATTAGACTAATGCAACCAGAAACTGGTTCCATTATTCCAGCAGCTCCCACAACACTCTCCTTTCCTTTCCTTTTTCCCATCCGCATGGCAGTGGAAGGTTTACGATCTTTGACCCTATGCTATACCCCTCATTCAAGCTGTGGAGGAGAACTGTGACCTAATAGATGCAGAGTCTGTGTAAGGATGAAGTCGTCATTCGAGAAGATTGCTGTTTTGCGAGGGAGGACATTGCCTGTGATGTGGATGAAGTGGCCATATCCAGCTACATGAAGAGATGATGCTAAGGTGTTTTTTTTTTTTTTAGTTTACGTACTATGTTGTATTTGAAATATGTTCTGATTTTCAGCCTAATTGCAATGATGTACTGAAGGATTTTACAATGTGGTGAGAAATAAATAGTTTCATCAGTGTGCAGCACTTGTCTCGTGTATTGTGTTTGGTCAATTCATGTTCTTTAACAATATCTCAAAAATAAAAATAAAAAATCAAACCCAGACTGTATTATTAGAAAGGAAGAAATGTTACAAGTGTTTAAGATTGAGGACAGCAGTGTGTAAGTGTTTCAAACAGAATCCGACTGTATGAACCATGTGTGTATCATACGGTAGCGAAACTGGGTTTTGTTAACTTATTGTAAAGTTTTAAATGAAGTGTTTCTTTTTGCAAAAGATCTGAGATGTTCTGCTACTTGTGTGTGTAGATGTGTGAACTGTGTGTAGTGTTTTGACAAAATGAGCCTTGTTTTTAAAATTGTGCCTAAGCAATCATAAAAAACTAATACAAAATCTGTTCTTAAAGCAAAACTAGTAATAATAAAAAAAACAAAAACAAAAACAAAACTCTTGTAACCAGAATTAAAAAATGCATGAAAATGACTGCATATTTAATTAGACAATCCCTCATTTGCATATATAAACATAAAATTTCAGAAAACTTGTGCTCTCGCTGTAACGCATCAGAACACGTATGATAATACCTTATGAAGAGCTTGATGATGAACTCAGAGGCACTTATGATGCATTATAAATACAGGCTTCAGACTCTCAGCAGCAGCAGCAGGATCTCACAGTTTAATCAGAGTAAACAGTTTTTGGGACTGAAATTAAATTTTGATCTGACGAGCGCAGGAGGAACGCAGCTCTCAAACGAGCAGATCACGCAAACGCTGCATTTAATCAGCGCTGCAGAGCTCCGGAGCGTGTCTCTGTGTGTGTGTGTGTGTGTGTGTGCATGTGCGTGAGCATGTGTGTGTGAGTGTGTGTGAGTGTGTGTGTGCGTGTGAGAGTGTGTTTGTGTGTGTGTAAGTGTGTGTGTGTGTGTGTGTGTTGAGTTTGTGTTCACATCTTCAGTCACTGGCTTCACAGCGACCCTCACTGAACTCAGATCAGGATTTTTACATGAGATTTTCTGCAAAGATCACATACTGTGATTCTACTGTATAGCCTGCTGTGTCTTCATTATGATTAGAGTTCAGTTTTAATAGTTTTAACAAGTGTCAACACAGCTTATCAAATATCTTCTAGAAACACTGCAACTTACGTAAATGTCTAAGAAACAAATCTCACTGGGCTTCAGTGAAACTGATGCATACACAGATTGTTAAATAATATTATTAAATAATAATAGCATTATTGTAATTATTTCTTATAACTATCATTTAATATTTAAGGTTTAGGTTTCTTTATTTGTCACATGCATAATACATACTTGTGATGTAATGTAGTGAAATGTTTTAATATGTTAAATATTTTAATATATAAACATATGTAATGAAATATTAATATAAAATATTAGCTGTATTAAATATGTGAAATATTAAATGTATTATTAATTTAATATTATCTGTATCATCTATAATAATAATAATAATAATTATTATTATTATTATTATTATTGTTATTGTTATTGTTATTATTATTAACTAAATGTAAATGTATTATTATTATTATTATTATTATTATTATTAAATATAGTATTATTTTATATGATTTTTGTACAACACTATTATTTCATACAGTGTTTAATATTATTATTAAATAAATATTATTACATATTAATGTTTTAAATACTATTATTTGAATATTATTTGAGATTTTACACATGCTATTTGACATTACTAAATAATATTATTATTAAAATTATATTTAACGTTTACATATTATTGAATACTATTAATATTATTTAATAGTTTAATAATATATATATATATATATATATATATATATATATATATATATATATATATTATTGCTGTTGTTAATACTTAATATTTTATATTCAGGTATTATCTTTTTCATTATATTTATTGTTATTATTTTATATATTTATTTTTTAAATAATACTGCTGGTGAATTTCCAAACCATGACAGTAAAGCACAGACGTCTCATGTTACTAATTCATGAATGAGTGAAGAAAGCGTGATTCAGGAAAGCCTGTGCATGCTGTGTGTCTGCTGCAGGTGCGAGAGTAACTGGATCTGCAGGTCAACACGCTTTAATGGACGGATCAAAGCTCAGACGTGCTGACAGAAGCGCAGTGAATGCAGGAGCTTCATCTGAACACAGACACAGAGAATGAGGAAAACAAAGACAGAGCAAAGATCCCGCGCCGTAATTACTCCCGAGCCACGCGGATGAAAGCCTCTCCTCCATCGTCTTGAAATATTCATGTGGAGTAGATGATGATGGAGGAGCGTCTTCAAAGAGACACGACACATTCTGACCCCTAACAGAAACACAAGCCTGCATACTCACTGCCATTAATAATAATAATAATAATAATAATAATAATAATAATAATAATTAATTTAAATAAAATACAGAAATAATAATATTTGAACAAATATTATTATTTTTTTTTATTTATTTATGTATTCTTTATTTTTCCAGGAAGGTCCCACTGAGATTAAAGGAAATCTCTTCTTCCTGGGAGTCCTGGCCATTATTATTAATATTATTATATTAATATATATGATATTATACAATATTTTAATATTATTTCATATTTTATATTCAATGTTATTATTTTATAGACTTTATCATCCATCCTAAGACACACAATACAAGTCTTGATACTCACTGTGATTATGATTATGATTGACAGTAAATTTGTGAGTGAATACAGATTGTGATTTTCCTGTGAAGAAACAGACACACAAAAAAGCATTTAGGCCTAAATTTAAGATTTATACATTTGAATTGCATGTGAGACTTCCAAGCATTTGTTTTAAAATAAACAAACTAATAAAATGAATGGGCCATATATTTGTCAGTCACATATAAATTAATCAGACCAGATTTCTGTATTAGTACTAATAAACTGAGAGTGTTTTAAAAACACAATAAGGTTTATATTATTCATCAATAATTCCAAAATTATTATTATTCTTTAAATTATATTTAATATGTGTTATGCTATTTATATTGTTATATTTTATTGCATTATTCAATTTAATTATTATTATATTTAATTAATATTTAGTAATATTATATTATCATATTCAATATATTGATATATTTGATAATAATGAATATAATAATGAATAAATATAAACAGAAAATAAATATTTTTCTATTTATAAATAAAAAATAAATTACAATTTGTAAATATAAAAATACATTTTAATTTTTGAATGAATGAATGAATGAATGAATGAATGAATGAATGAAGAAACAAACAAATGACCCTGGATTGTGCTCATATATTGCAGTACTGATGGTAAAGGCGAGTGTGTTGGAGTGCTTGTGAATAATCAGCAGATTGTGCCGCAGCATTGGGCTTTATTTTAGACCGTTTTCATCACAGAGCGATTAGAGGACGAGTGCTATCTTTAACACACGTGAATTAAAGCCCTCATGAAGGTCATTTCTTCACTGAACTGCTGCGCTTCTGAAAGAAATCACATTCCAGATAAAGTTTCCCCACAGACGGGAAATTAATGAATTCAAAGACTTGCAAATGCCACAATTAATGTGGTTCACGTTTCTTCTGTTGACAGACACTTCAAACCAAAGCAGCGTTCTACTGAGTTTAATGTCAATACAGCAGATTCTGAGAAAACACACACTGTACCTGAACAAACCAGATCAGCTAAATATTCAATTCAGCAAAATATGAAAATAAACACAAATAAAATTGACAAAAAAATAAATTACAATTAAAAAAATAATAATAAAAAAATAATGTAAGAATAAATAAAAATGGTAAAAATGTGAATAAAATAAACAAATAATAAAACTTGAAATTAATGAATAAAATATGGCAAAATATGAAAATAAATAAAATGCATATGAAATGGAAAAATAAAAATGAAACCAAACATGATTAAAAAAAAATAATAATAAAGTATAAAAATGTAAAAAGAAATGCAAAATTTAAAATGAATGAAGAGGAAAGTAAAAAAATAATTAAATGAAAAACTATATAAAAATAAAATTAAACAAAAATAAATAATAAAAGAAAGTTGAATTATAATTCATGTGATTGGAAAAACAGCAGGTCACGTGACTGATCAGTGATCGGACCTCTATTAAACTCTGTGTGATCTGACATGTGATACACCCAAATAATAATACCTGGAATAATAATAATAATTATGATCCTGTCGTCACACTGATCCATCAGAAGCACTATTGTACAGTAAAAAAAACATCACACATGCCAAAAAATCATCTTACTGATGTCTTGCTATCAAACTAAAGTATCTAAAAATCCTTTAAACAAGATAAATTCGTGTGTGCAACAACAATGCATAAGGCATTATATTTTTCATATTATTTATTTGTAGATTATTTAACTTAAATGTATCTTGAATTGTTCTGCAAAACACACTTACTATCAAAACTCATGCAGTGATGCTTCTCAAATAAATCCATCTCGTTTTAATAATATTTAGATATTTTCAAACGGGAACGCATTGCAAAACAACTAATTAAAACGAGTTAAGAAGTTATTTTTTGCAGACACTTTTGAAAATGACAAAAGAAAAAGGCTTTCAGTGCAATAAGACTAAATACGCTCTTATTAAAGACACAATCGATGAAAATAAGACTTCATATCTCAAGCAATGATGCTTCTCAATGAAATGTGTTTTATTCCAAGAACTTTCAGGCGTTTTAAATGAAAAACAAAGCCAAAATATCATTTAAAAGTAATTAAGTGAGTAACTTGTGGCCAATATTTTCACTTGTTGCATCATTGCTTCTCAACTAAATTCATTTTTTTTTTAAAGTCTTTTTAAACATTTTAACTGGAAAACACATCAAAAAGACTAATTAAAACCCATTAAGAAGTCATTTTGTTGTCATTGTAACTGTCTCTCCCTCGGTTTGAAGCACTGATCTCAGAGGGTTTGTCTGCTGCTGATGGACGCTTTAACCCTGACGAGACGCTGAAATCTGACTCACACACATCAAACTCCTCTCTTCCTGACATTTACAAAGAGAGTCAAACGCGCTGCTCCTTCTGAGGACTCTTCAGACGCTTCCGTCCGTCTGTGAGCGGCTGAAAGGTTACTGATGACTCGAACGGCCCACAATGCACTGCACTGTAGCAGAAACACACACTCGTGAGTCCTGAGAGAGTGTGTGAGAGCAGAGAGACGTCTGATGTTTCTCACTTTATACCTCAGATTTCTTCAGACTGATCAACTCTGATGCTCCAGACGTCCAGAAAGAATATACACACACACACACACACACACACACACACACACACACATTAAAGATGTACATACAAACACAAATTAAGATGCCTCAAATCCTGCTGTTGTCATGATGATAAGTGGCTCATTTCTCATAATTAATATTCATGTAACATAATTTGACACAATCTGTTTTGTTATACTGGGTATATTTTTCTATAATAAAATAGAGTTAATATTTCAAGCTTTAAATACTTATTGGATGTTGGATACATTCATACATTTCAGTATAAAGAAAAAAAAACACATTTAAATTATTTAATTATTTAATAATAATTTACATTTACTTGTATTTACACAAAATTCCAAAATTGTAAAATAAAAAATTCCAAAATTTTATATATATATAAAATATAGACAGAGAGAGAGAGACAGAGAGAGAGAGAGAGAGAGAGAGGTTTAACAAGCACTTTATTACTCTATAAAACTTACATAACTTTTCAATAAATAAAAAGTACAATTAACAACCTTAAAAATTCACTACAAGTTGATCATCATGAATTATACAAAGAACCTCATTAACACCCCATACTTCACAAAAAAGTGCAATATTATTTATAAGCCTATAATAGGCAAACTCAATTTTCAATCTTCCTTTTACCAAGTATTGAAACATCATTTCAGGATCCACTGTAGCAAGCTGTAAACCTTTACTCTTTCTTGTTTTCCAAAATTCCAGTTTAGCTGTTCCAATTAAATAATTTAGTAAACACACTTCCTCCTAACTAAAAAATTATATTTCATTCCCCCAATAAACACTTTATCAGAAAATTCTTCATTACAATTACTAAACAAAACCTTAAGCAAATTAAACAGACCTTGCAATCTACTACACCTCAAAAACAAATGTTCTATATCTTCTTGCTCCTCACAAAATCGACATTTCCTTTCTACCGCTGGATTCAGGTGTGCCACATGTCCGTCTGTAGCTATCGCCCCATGAATAATCCTCCACTGCAGGTCAGCAGTTCGCTTCTCTGCAGGGGGTTTGTACAGGGTCCTCCACCTGTCCCTAACGAGAAAGTCTGGTCTCAGCAATCCTGGCCATCTAGAGGTTCTTTGTCTCTTTAACAATTCCCCATGTATGACTTTAACTGAAGTATAATATATAGCCTTCTTGGATGCATCTTTAAAAAAGTGTAACTGAGGAGTCTTAAAAGATAAAATTGAGTCCACATCTTCACCTTCATCTTCCTCATTTATGACAGGTGAAACTCTTAATTCAGGAAAACTTTGCACATTTCTCATGTCCTGTGTTGAGCTCAGTCCAATCCAGTTCCTGCAGCTTCCAGGTAATGCATTACAGATTTCTTCCTTCAATTTTGAGACAAGGCGTACAGACTTCAAACCTGTCATTTCTTGAAGTGCCTCTGTTGATTTCCACCCCCTCTCATCTAGAAGATGTCCAAGCTTCAGAACACCATTCCTCAGTAAACATGTCCTCACACTTACAGAAGACAACAGCCTTGTCTGAATCATTGGATTAAAAAACAGCGGTTCCTCTGGAGTCCAGTATCCTTGATCATCCGCATGTTGTTCCACTCTAAAAACTGTTCTCCATGCCAGTAGCATAGACCTATAAAAAAGCGGAAGCTCTGACAGGCTTACCTCTTCTAACATCATTAAAAACAGATGCCTATCAAGACCAAGTCCATCTGCCTGCTTCAAAAAACACTTGCAGTTTTGGCCCATGCCACATCTTTGTTATAAAGAAGTCTCTGTACAGCTTGTATCCTAAATGCCCAGATCCGACTCCTCACATCCACCAAGCCTTGACCACACTCTTGAACTGGTAAATAGAGTGCTGCTGCACGGATCCAATGCTATCCACTCCAAAAGAAATGAACAAATATCCTTTGTATATTAGAAATAAGTTCTTCAGGTGGCTCCAAAACAATAGTCCTATGCCACAACACTGATGCAACCAGGTTGTTAATAACCAGAAATCTCCCTCTATAGGACAATTGTGGTAATAGCCAGTTCCATTTTGACAATTTAGCAGACACCTTCTCCAGCAAACCCTCCCAATTTTTCTTTTGAAAATTGTCATTCCCCAAAAAAACACCTAATGCTTTCAAACCATCCTGTCTCCAAAGTAACCCACCCGGAAGTTTAGGAAACCCAGTTTCTTCCCACCTACCAATAATAAATCCTTCACTTTTAGCCCAGTTAACTCTTGAAGAGGAGGCTTTTTCATATATTTCAATAGTTTGAGTTAAAATTCTAATATCATCCTGACTTGTGATAAAAAACAGTAATATCATCAGCGTACGCTGACAAAAATAATTTAAAATGATCATTTATACTAGGAATAACAATTCCTTTAAGAGCCCTCCTCAATCTACACAACAATGGCTCAATCATCAAACTATATAACTGTCCAGAAAGTGGACACCCCTGCCTTATCCCTCTCGTGACAGGTATTGGTGCACTTAATCCACCACCTGCTTTGACCATAACAGAAACTTTACTATACAATAACCGAATATAAGACATAAAAATCATCACCAAACCCTAAATTCCTCAAAACATTAAAAGATACTCATGATCAACTCTGTCAAATGCTTTTTCCTGATCCAATGACAGAATTCCAATATTAACATGATTAGACTGTTTTAAAACCAATTACATCCTGCATAAAAAAAAAAGATTGTCCATTATAGAACTTTCAGGTATACAATAAGTTTGATCATTGTGAACCAATAAGTCTAGACAATGTTTAATTCTATAGGCTAAACATTTTGAAATTATTTTATAATCAGAACGTAAAGAGACTGGCCTCCAATTATTGAGAAATCCTAAGTCCCCTTTCTTTGGGAGCAAGGAGAAAACTGCTCGGCAACAACTTGTAGGAAGGGTTTTACTTCTAATACAGTCTAACAACACTTCATAAAAATCTTGTCCTATTGTATCCAGAAATTCTGATAAAAGTCCACAGGTAACCCATCAATTCCAGGACTACGTCCAACATGTAGCTGATGCATTGCTTCTGTAAGTTCTTCAAAAGTAATTAACGTGTCCAGGGTCTTTTTTTCTGTTCATCCCCAAGCTGAGGTAGATCTTTGAACCAATCATCGCACTTACAGCTATCACAGTTCTCAGCACTATATAACTGTTTATAAAAATCCCTTGCCATCTTCTCATTTCAACTGGATTTGATGTTACTTATCCATCCTGACAACGAAGGTGAGTTTCTTTTAAGATTAAAAAAGAAAGTACTCGGGCATCCATATCTTTGATAGAGCAGAACTTAGCCCTTATCAATGCTCCCTTTGCTTGCTCCTTTAAAAGGGAACTTAGCTCTTGTTTTTTCTTGTTTAATACATCACCCTGTTCCCTATCAAAAGCTACTCTCGATGCTGCGTTCAATAACACTGATGAGAACATTCTTTGTTCGACCGGTTGTGAAGCAATGTGTGTCAAACACACCAAGAATTGGCTTAATAACCTCGGTGGGTGAAGTCATTGATTACGTGCACCTGCAGGTTATAAATAGACGTGAGATGTACACATCTTCAGGTTTCTTTGTCTTCAGAGACCGCATTGTGTGTGTATGTGTCAAGCTGAAAGCAGTATCATTGTAAAGTGAAAGTGAAAGTTAAAAGCTTGTTGAGTTAAGATCTCACTTTGATCTGGCTGAGGCTCGAGAGGCGGGTCCTCCCTTTCTCTCGTGCTCTCGCCAGATCGGGGGTTTTTCGCGCCCGCTTCCAAAGCATGCCCAGCATTTCTCGGATCGGGCAGTGAATGCTGCAGCTCTTGATTCTGTAGTTATGGAAATTGATGAGCGCCGCCTCACGAGCGCTCTTCCCGCGATTGTAACGAATGAGGAGTTACTCGAGGTGATGACTCGTGCAGTGTGAACAGATTAAAGCCAGATTGGCTACAAGAGCAGTAGACCCCTAGACGCTCCAAACTAGATGACAGTTTTCTGTCAGGTGGTCAGGGGCAGGGACCTCAGCGATGGTCTCTCCCCTTCTTTGGTGACCTCCATGATGAGAGAACTTGTTCATGGAGTAAGCCATATTTGTCCTGTATTTTTTGTGCCTCAACCTTTAATTTTTCGGACTATTGTGGATTCAAAGGCACAGGGCTACATGATGATACCCCAGGTGGAAGAGACGCTAGCGTGCTATCTCTCCCCTGGGGGTGAATCATCACTCGAAATGTCAATGCTCCCTACCAAGCCATGTAGAGCAACATCTACACTTGTAGGAGAACGTTTCATGCAGCAGGTCATGCTGGTGCTGCCCTGCACACCACAGCGGTTCTGCAGGCATATCAGACTGACATTCACAAAGATCTGAGCGCAGGGAGGCAAGGAAGAGGGGCCGGAGCCAGACCTAAAGAGGGAGAGGGAAGAGGGAGCCGGACCTAAAAACGGTCTTTACAACCAGAAGGAAGTCCTGAAGCTGTGCCCAGGACAATGGGTGTGTCCCCTCTGGGAGGGCCACTGAAAACTCCAACAAGGAGAGTAGGGGCTCCTTCCTGGCACCCTTAGGGGATCACTGTACAACTTCCGCCACTACTGGTGTTTCGGGGGTCAGCAATCTCAGTGATATGTTACATGTTTTGGTTGTTCCTGCCATGTTTCAGGACACCAAATATTTAACATCCCCCCAGCAAAACAAAGTGTCACCCCTTTCAGAGAATTTGACAGCGTGGAGGCTACTGCCAAATAATCTCTCCTTGGGTCGTAAGGACTCCACAAGAGGGCTTCAGGATACGGTTTGCATACCATCCTTTGCGTTTCAACGGCATGGTCTCCACTACCGTGAAACCGGAACAAGTGTATTCGTTGACACAGGAAATGCAAGCTCTGCTGGACAAGGAGGTCGTAGAACATCTCCCTCAAGACAGAGAGTCGAGCTGCTACAGCCAATATTTTTTGGTTCCCAGAAATGATGGAGGGTTGCGTCCAGTCCAGATCTTTGCTTTCCAATCAGTCTATGATTGTTTTTCTCAGATCCAGTCAGGGGATTGGTTATCAACAAATGATCTCAAGGACACATACTTTCATTTAGAAATTTTGCCACAACGCAGGAAGTTCCTGAGGTTTGCTTTTGGGGTTAGAGCTTACCAGTATCGGCTTATTCATTTGGCCTAGCCTTATCACCCCGCACATATGCAAAATGCATTGATGCAGCTTTAGCATCGGCGACTGGCTTATTTGACCCAGTCTTAAGAGCATGCGTTTCAACATCGGGATGTCATCCTCGCTCATCTTAACTATCTGGGATTGAGACTCAACGCCAAGGAAAGCTGTTTTCTTTCTTGCCCAGGGGACATTGTAATTTAGGGGTTAACAGGATTCTATCATAATGTGGGCACAGCTGTCTCCTACACATATCGAATCCATTCTGAACACCCTGAAGGATTTCAGGCTAGGCCAGAAAGTTACTGACATTACTTTCAGAAAGTTCTAGGTCTCATAGCGACTGCATCCACGTGAAACCTTTGGACGTCCTTGCACATGAGACCAGTACAGTTGTGGCTCAGAGCCAGGGGATTTAATCTAAGGGACAATCCCCAGAGGCATATAAGGGTTATGCGCTAGGGCCTCGTACCCTTTCTATGTGGTTCAGACCCTGGTTTTTGACTTGGGTCCACTCTAGGCACATGTTGTCGTCGCAAGATGCTAACGACAGATGCTTCCCTCACGGGCTGGGGTGCGGTCTTGGGTGACCGTCCAACTCAAGGGATCTGGAGAGGTAATCTTCTTGATTGGCACATTAATTGCCTCGGAATGATGGCTGTATTTTGGGCCCTGAAATACATCTTCCAGCAGGGGCTACCATGTCCTAGGTGGGGGGACAAGACTGTGGTAGTCACTTAAATAGGTTGCCAGGGCAGACTGCATCCGTGCCGCCAGAACAGGCTAGCACAGCAGGTTCTGCTTTGTATGTGGGACAAGTTCTAGTCCATCAAGGCGATTTACATTCTGGGCATAATGTGGGAGCAGATTCACTGTCCGAATTTTGGAGCATGCTGTTGCTGCCCTCGAGGACGCTGAGTGCAAGCACTGTAATTACTTCGATCGGAGAGCTCCACTTGAGGCTCGCTTTCTTTCAGGAAGGACGATCCTCTGCGTCCTTGTTGTGATTGTGAGGCTCGCATGTCGAGCTGGCTGAGAGACGAGGGTGTGCGAACACCCTCTCTCTCACAATCTTCCCGATCGTTCTGCTCCCAGGAGTCCTGGCCAAGGTTTGTCAACGAGGGTCTCACCTCTGACTGATAGCGCCCTGTTGAACGACCAGAGTGTGGCTCTCAGATCTAATATCCCTCCTTGACGGCTTCTTTCTTCTATCTCAGGCACAGGGGACAGTTTTTCATCCCTGGCCTGAGTTCTGGAACCTTTCACCTCCACTAGACAAACAATATCACATCGGATGAGGTATGCTATTGCCCTAGCCTACGAGACGTGCTGTCAAGCTTCACCTCTAGGACTTAGGGCCCATTCAACCAGGTGGGTTGCATCTATCACCTATGCTAAGGCTCTGGCAAGAGGTTGTCCCCTTGCATCAAGTGTGTGGGTGTGGCAGGCTGGTCCTCTCTGCACACATTTGTCAGACTCGATAGTTTGGATGTCCATGCTACTCCGGGCTCGCATGTCCTTGAGTCAACGTCCCAGAGTCATGTCTGAGACCTCTTCAATGTTTGTGCGCACACACTACACAACCTTGGGGGGTCCAGACACTTCCAGTGCGGCGGTGTTGGTATTCTCGTTCCATCAGCGTTATTGAAACGCAGCATCGAGAGTAGCTTTTGATAGGGAACATCTCGGGTTACTGACTGTAACCTTGTTCCTGAAAAAAGGCAGGAACGAGATGCTGCGCCTCAATGCCGCACTGTAGGCGTGCCTGGACGTCTCTTCAGACAAAGGTTTAACCTGAAGATGTGTACGTCTCACGTCTATTTATAACCTGCAGGTGTATGTGATCAATGACGTCACCCACCGAGGTTATCTAAGCCAATTCTTGGCGTGTTTGACACACGTGCTTCACAATCCGGTCGAACAAAGAATGTTCTCATCAGCGTTATTGAAACGCAGCATCT